>JAUOBX010000012.1:0-11583 GCA_032360705.1 Eupentacta quinquesemita
TAGTGATCCATGCACCCATGGGCGAATTGGTGGTGCACATGGGTAAGCCCCCTGGAATAGCCAAACCATATCAGTGTCCTAATACAAACAAGCCTTTAAATACTTTTTTTATAAGAGACAAATTTGTCCGCCTTTACCAAAAGAGGCCATATTTAGGCAAGACCTGATCAAAGTTTGGATGTCCAATTCCAATCGCAGTGGGGCACCATTTAAATGATGAAACCCGAGGCGTGTGCCGTCGTTGTCGCGTGTTGTCGGACACACAGGGGGCGTGTTCCAGGGTAGTCTTATGTGATGTGATAGCCACACCAGGCCACACAGCCCCGAGGCAGTCAATTTGCCAGCCCAGACTTGGGAGGTGGATTGAAGGAAGAAGGTTTATATACATGTGTCAACTTTGGAAAACACTGAAGAATGTGGATATTTTTGAATGAGCAACAATCGAAACAGTGACCTATGGATCTGGATTGGACACATCTATGTAAGATGGTAACTTGAGTAGATGGCATAGGCACAGGGAGGCTTTTGGGGTTCAGTGACTGCCATGTCAAGAGGATACACAAAGGGAAGTCGAAGGGAGAAAACCTGCCAAAATCGCAGGTGTATTCACCACTCTGATCTCAAATTTCTTTGGAGTGGATCAATCGTCCAGAGTATTAGAGAGTTTGTTTGCTGCCAGCGAAAAATTTCAACAACTTCACCACTATAAGTCTATAACTACACAGGCTCTGCAGTCCTCCTTACCTAACTTAGACTACCACTACTATAGATGAATTCCTTGTGCTTCATAATGGTGGAAATAATAATAATAATAATAATAATTTTGTCCTTTGGGGTCAATGATTATTTACATACCCATCGTTTACCTTCTTTGTGTAACAGTTCCTTTAAAGGCCTGTTCACATTATAACGATTTTTTCATCGGATCGCTACATGATTTCTTGATTTTTGGCCGACTACCAAGGAAGTATGAACCTCATTACCGCATATGCGGTAATGAGGTTCATACAGGCTGATACAACATCTAAATAACATTCCTTAGCCTGAAGGCCCTTAGCCAGCTCCATTCTAATGTCTAAAATCGGACGATAAATTAGATAGCTCTCCGATAAATAAAAGCTGGGTGAATATCTCGAGTTGGGAATGGGCGATTCCACATCGAAATGGTTACACACATAGCGAATGAGGTCCTTTATCATTGATGATGGGTATATCCGCCATAATGGAAAGAGACTGGCATTCGTGAGCCAAAAATCGAAAAAATCGGATCGGCGCGCCATACGATATCGTTGCAGTGTGACCGGGGCTTAACTCATAGGCCATATGATGATAATAATAATAATACCTAGTAATCTCCACACAATCAATATACTGCGAGGATAACATTATATGAACACGCCTAAATAGCAAAGGTTTCGTCGCCCCTATTACAAGGAACTTGATAGAATAATCAGACAGACTCTTTACTAGCAGTAGCGGATCCAGGGCTCTGATAGAGGTTCAACAGTGAGAATTCCTTCTCGATCTGCACTTATCAGCAGCACCATATTAGACATGGACTGGATTTCAAAAATATTTCCTTAACAAGGATGGTATCCAAACGTGATACATTGCAACATACAGCATATAGGAACTTCTGAAAATGCAATTGTTTGCAAATACAAATGCCAATTTGACCAATCTGGAATAAATTCCCTACCTGGAGTTTTCACCGATGTATAGTAGTGTTAGCTGTTAGTGAAGGTGTCTACTAACATCAGCTCAACTCCCCTAGGACAACTCGTGACAGCTGTTGTCATTCGAGATGCTTAGAAAGGCATCCTGCAGAGGAAGATTGTATATATCTTCAATCAGGCTTTTCGTGATCTGTAGCTCTTTTTTTCCATCCTTGTGAAGTGCTTTAGATCGTTGCTCTTCGTGAGTTGTATTTAGCGCTATATAAATGCACCATTATTATTATTATTTATATATGTCCATCTACGTATCATTACATCATCGCGTTCCCCGGATTTCCCCTCTAGAAGCATCACAGAACTCGATAGTAGTCAAATTACGAGTGGAGGAGGGTTGTATGAACCTACTGACCTAAACGTTCACAGAACGAAGCCACCTCCCCGTCCTCTTTCTGGCCCTTCACATAAACACACACATACATGGTTTTCAGTCATCTATTTAAAACCAGTTCGTTCGTCCTCCAAGCTCTTGAATGGAATATTCGAAGTGTGTGGTTCAACGCTGAAGCGAAAAGGTCAACGCTAGGCCATTTGAAGACCCGGAATAGGAGCTGAGCACATCTCTCGAAAAGCTCTCACTCGTTCAAGCTCGGACCGTGGAACAGAGCATCGACCGCCGGTTCTCGCTGCCGGCAAGGTGTGACGCAGAGAGGGTTGTGTTCAGCTCGTAGCACCGTTGAAGGAGGAACCAGATTATTATTGTTTTGGAGATCTAGTGCCGCCCTAATAGCAGAAGCACGCAACGGCAGTGGTGTTTTTCGATATTACAAACACCACATAATTTCGTAGGCGCCTCGCCATGCTGTGATTGCCTTGGTAATTGGAACCATTCCAGAAACAAGCCGAAAAGCCTGCCAATGTATGACGAGTCAGCCCACGGGTCACCGCCCGAGGACCCTCCTTCTCAGCCTGAGAAAACTCAAAGAAATTCCGTTTGTGCCCAGCGCTGGAAGGGGTTGGCTCCCCGATCTCGTCGTCAGCCTCCCGCTGGTTAGACCGACCGTCCTCTACAGAACCCAGGTTAGAGAGTGAGGTTAACCTTCGAGCCAGTGTCAGGAATCCCAGTTTACCCACTCGGGTTAGACACTTCGGGCCTCTCTTGGAACCCGAGGGGCTTTCCGAGCCTGGGTTTATTCACGTCGTGACTCCACGGATGCGGCCTTGTCAGGGTTACATTTGTTGACATCTTTGCGGCCTCCTGCGGTTTGACGAACATTATGCCCCGAGCGATTTTCTCATCGGCGATGTAGTCTCGTTGGAATGGGTTCGCTGAGCATTCGCCGAACGTTCGTGGACATCGTGGCCATCGGGAAGCATCAGGAAAGCATCGGCAGGAGACAAAAAAATCAATGTTAGCATTGAAATTCATCCCGATGTCTTTTCAGATGGAATAATCGGGCAATCATCACCGACCCTCGGCGAATAATCCCGAACCTTCGCCAAACAATAGGGGTCCCCGAAATATCCCCAAAGCTTGGTTTAAGTATCCCCGAAGTTTTGCCGAAGCTTCGGCGATATGTCTCTGTTTTCCATTTCCGATGCCTCTCGATGTCCGCCAATATCAAATGGGAACAGATCGTCGATGCATAAATTGTTCGATGGGAACGAGACCAACAATTGTGAGCCATCGAGACGCATCAGGAGAAAAATTGTATTTATTACCCGAATAGTGAATGGCCGTGAACGCTTGCACTCCACACATGTCGGGCTAGCTCTGATTCTTGAAAATATGCAGGCAAAAAATGAAATATCGGGAGCCGGTAACACTTGACTACTCGTATAAACAATTGCAAAGATATAGTGGAATTGATACGTATACCTCCTCTATTGATATTCACCTGATAATATGTTTACATACACACAAAGCTAAGATAGGCAGAAGAAGTGATTTGAACGTTCCATTTCCGTCAATGAGTAATGCTTTTGCAAAACTAATCTTTGCGATCGAATCAGTGTTAGGGAAAACCCCTGGTTTGACTCTCAAACGAGTTGACTGAAAAAGAGTAAATCAATTTCGGTTACGGATCGTGGTCACTGATAGCGTTTTAGGTAACCAAATCCCAGAGGATGGCACGGGTCTTCCTAGAGGGGCTGAGGTGAGCATGTCCGTATGGCTCTGCCCATGTTGTTGTTTAGATTATTCTTTTCATGAAATGTATCAGGAGGAAACATGAATTCAACATCAATATAGAAAAATATAATTTTCCCAGTAACGCTAGAATACTGACAACTGATATATTCCCCGTCGAACAGGACAGTAATACACGTAGACACGCAAATCCACCCATATTTAGACACACTTTCTCGTTAGTAGACATGTGAATACAAGTAGTCTGATACCTCTACTCCTGATTACCAAATGTTTTATGCAACAATGTTATCTTTTATATGAGCAGAAAATGTTTGCTTCCACTGTAACATGTGACGAGTAAACTAATACTCACCCTACGCCTACTCAACACCGATAGTATGGATACCCGATATACTTTCGCAATCTCCAAAGTTGGGAAAGCCTCAACAGGGAGCCATCTCATCACTAATATACTTCACACAGGCGAGGTTTGTTGATAAACTAGTCATAATATTTTTGGTGCTTTAATCATGCTTTTCGCTTCTGCCAAATAAACGTTTATCCAATTCAAGAAGAGTCAAGAAAGACAAATTCGTCACGAATGACCTCGAAGCCACAATAATCCCAAATTGAAAACGGCTCGAAAGTAGGGAATTCGCCAACAGTTCATGAGAGAAAAACAAATCGAGGCTATTCCTGAACCAATCCACACTCGTAGAGGAAGCGTTGCAATTGTGATAACCTTGCATTTTGCCCATCAAAAGACCACTTGGAGATCAAATCTTGATCTTTTTCAACAATCGCCACATTATCAGTCGAAACGAACTCTCGATACAACTTTGTATGCACATAATCCTCGAGATCGTTGGTATACGTCAGAGAAAATAATGGTCCAAGAATTAATATTTGGGGAACAACAATAGTGACCCTCTGCCAAGTTGACGAGCGTCCATTAATTACAATCCGTTGTTTCGTATTATAAGGCTACTAACGAAACCAGTTTCCAGTTAAGTTATCAACAGCATTGCCTTTGTCAACCGCACAACTAACATATCCCTTAAATCCCGAGAGATTATTCCAACATGAGCGACTCTCCCTAAAACTTTGCTGAGAATCCCGAATCAGACTATACTTATTGAAATTTCTTACCATATGATCCCGGATGAAGGATTCCATCACTTTACATACAATACTAGTAAGGCTCACATGCCCGAAATGACAAGGGAGTGATTGATTAGCTTTCTCGAAATTAGGAAAAACATTTGCTTCTATCTAATCATCCGGAACAACATCCTCTCGCAGAGGTTTATTGATAAAATGTAATGGAACGGACAACTGGTCAACAGCACTTCATCAGGAGGAAAGGGTACACTCCGTTCGGACCAGGAGCTTCACTCTCGTTCTGCCCAAGCAGTTTCCCCTTTTCAAATCAGGCGTACACACCATATCACCAATGCTATATCAGAATACATACCAACAACGAGGTCACCCAAATTGTCCAAGCTCTTCTGAGTGAGAACGGATGAAAAATATATTGTTGAGATCCCGAGACATCTCCTGACTATCGCAGATTGTGACACCCGAATCATAATCAAACTTGAAGAATTTAGGTGAAACTGAGTCTGTTTTGTTTGCTTTCAAGAAATGTATGCAGAGTGTTGATCTTATCGATATGTTCCATGTTAGGTGGGAAATATTCGGTCCTATCATAACCTAACTTACATTACATTACTTACATTAGATTAGTCGCTATCTGTTGAGCACATTCTAAAGGAAATATTACAAAAGAGTTCAAGTAGCCCTGAATTCCTATACCGGAATGCTAGAAATTGTGACATGAATATCAAAGCACTTTTGTTTCGTCCCTAGTTCAAAGCCACTTTAATTACGCTTGTCTTTTTGAGATAGTGCAGCCGTCACCTGTCTCGCCAAGGTCTCACATTTAGTATGAGCAGTTTAGACTTGCTGGTATGTGTCCGATAGGTTACAGCTGAAATAAGCTGAAAATTAGCAACTTGTATCACAACCTTTTCCGTATGTGTCCCCATATTATCGAAAGGAGTATGTTATCATGTTGCAAAATCTCCATATTTATAATACCAGAGCAAAAGTAAGGTCTTGTGTAGTTCCGAGAGTTGGAGGGTTTGAAATGTGTAGTTTCCTCTACACTGCGGTTTATGAATGGAATAATATACCCCTTCAAATTGAACAGTGTCGTACACTTGTCTCTCTCAAATGCAAAGTTGGGAAATAATTATGGGCTAAATGTGCCCGTGGGTGATGATATGGGGTTTGGGGTTTTGGGGGCTTGTCATTTTCGTGTTTCGTTCAACTGATGAGTATTGTTTATTTGCTTTTCTTAGTGAAGACCACAGTGGAAATAATTATTCTCACTGTTGTATTAGACATGGTGGCATCCATATTTGTGCATGCATTTGTTATATGAGTTGGTACTGAAATAAATAAATCAATCAATCCATCAAATCATAGACGCAGTCCTCGACTTTTTGCTCCCCTCTAAATTAAGAGAGAACGCTTCAGAAGTCTCCCTGATATTAGGAGTATTCTTCCTCTCAGAATCCAGCTTAGCTCCTAAAACTGAACGCTTGGTTGAACTGGATAGAGACGTGATAAATGTCGCTCACGTTCAATCAACGGCCAGAAACACTTCCCTTGTTATCCAACCAGGCTTTTGTTTTTTGCTCGCGACCCTTCTCCCAATGAACATTTCATTACCTGGTCAACTTGGTCAACTTTCCTTGGGTCAACAGTATGCAGACTGTCCAATATTCAACCCTGGCAGACTAATAGCTTGTTCGTCCCTCCCATATCACCAATGAAACACAGTGAGAGCAATACAGAATGAATACACACAAACACCAACAATGAAACGAGAGAAAGTGGGGACCATGCACTCGATTAACATCAGACTACATGTACTACGAAGGGACTTTATTCAGAGGCCGGGTCAGGAATCGCAGATTGGACAACGGAACGGAGCACACGGGACAACGAACGAATACAATGGGGCATACGCAAATAACCCTTACACGACAGGGGTATGACCTACGTCAATCCTCGCCGAAACAGCTGGGACAAAACAGCGTGAAGTACTTGTGAAACCACTGGCTATGTGGCTGCTCCCTTCACCCCCATTCGAAAGGAAAATGTATTGCTCACTACACAGACTCCAAACCACACGAGAACAAACTAGAGGCCAATGTATTTGGCCACCCCCCTCCCCCAACCCCACCCCCCACACACATACAAAGCAATGCTTAGGCAATTATTACAGCATTAGGAAACTAGTTCGTTTGGATG
Organism: Eupentacta quinquesemita; assembly: GCA_032360705.1. Classification (NCBI taxonomy): domain Eukaryota; kingdom Metazoa; phylum Echinodermata; class Holothuroidea; order Dendrochirotida; family Sclerodactylidae; genus Eupentacta; species Eupentacta quinquesemita. The sequence goes on from JAUOBX010000012.1 coordinate 7,126, forward strand.
AGGGAAGCTTGAGAACACCGAGGGTTTTATTTGAGTAGAGTCCGCATGTAGTCTAATGTCCGAACTCTACATCAAGTCTCATTTAAGTTAGCACAGATTGATTGATTGGCTCAGTTCACTAAAGAGTACATCGTTTGAAATTGACAGGTCGTTGATATATTACTGAAATGATGAAATTCGACTGGGAGCAAATTCACTGAATACAAGCAGTCGAACGTGGCAAATATTTCAAAGGGCTGAAGTATGTTCATCATGGTCACAATCGATGACATGTATGAGGATAAATCTAGTTTATGCCGCTGAATTTGACATTAATGACGTAGGTTTAAGTCTGAGAAATAAATTACCCGCAGACTGGTTTCGTAGGAAGATTGGTATTATAATGAGTGAACACTTTTGAGAAAAATTCACACAAAATGATTTGGAAGTGAAACGGAACACAATGTGGTTCAAGGGAGTATAACAATAGTACATTTACTGGTTTCGTCTCTATCAACAATACGAGTATTTTAGTGAGTGATATAGTTATGACTAACATCTCCTGATTTTGTTCCTTCATTATCAATAACTCAACATACAACATTCATTCGTGTCAGGCAAATATGTATCAAATGATCCCTACACAGGATGCCTACATGAGCAACATTGTCTCGTGAAGTATCACGACTAAAGCACTCCATTAATGACTATAATGATATCATTACTATACCCTGAAGAGACACCAAATTTTGACGAACACTCTTAGCTCTTACCGTACAATGTTCGGCGAGCCGACGACTATCTCTATCTCCCATCACATGCAACGACCCTGCAAAAAATATACGAAGATAACAAGAAGGGAAAGGGTTATTCTACAAACCTATGATTTAAATGCTGTAGTACTAAGTTGACATCACATGTAAATGTGAGCATCACAATAATCTGCAGCTAATTCCGCTTCCAGACTAGCTACAATCCTCGTCAAAAATACATTGGCAACCACCGCTCTCCCATTCAATGTTGGTATTTGACAACACTGTAGTGTCCCAGTATTTTGATCGATGATCGTAGGCCTGCATATAACGTTGTCAAATGTCAATAAACGGTGTATCAAGACTTTATTGACTGAAGGGCAGATTGCTGAACAATTCTCGATGGAACAGAGTGTATGGGGAATTGTGCATCCCGAATAAAGGCGCGATACTAGGTCGCGCGTGATAGTTGATATCATATGCCTCCTGTTGTGCGTATGACAGCGTCACTGGAAGCTCTAAAGTGTTAATCGATCCATAACCATATTACGCAGCTATCATCGTAGTTACCCGTGGTTCGCTTGCATGCTGCTATACAATGACAGTGTCGCGAAAATCAGGCGGGTATGAATAGTACGTTGCGATGAATTGTATAGCCGTGATTGAATGGATCACTACAACCTATGATAGAGATATCATTTAAAAAAAAGGTGAAATACCCTTTCGCAACGACGATAACAACGAGAACGCAACAATGCGTAGTGATTCCATGCATTTCAAACTTCCGCGACACAAGGAGATAGTGATTATGTACTCCATATGACCTACCCACATACCCAAGTATGAAGTCTATGCACACTTTGTACACTAGATATGGTGTATACAAAGTTTTTAGACGTTGAACCCTGTTTACCCCAAAATAATTTGGACCAAGCCCCCAAACAATAGGGACCATGTACTCCATATGGCCAGCCTACAGTACTTACAAAGTATGAAGTCTATGCACTTCTTTGTTCATGAGTTTATGTTAACAAGGTGTCCAGACTGTGGCCTCAGATGACCATGGACCGAGCCCCCAAAACGATAGGGACCATGTACTCCATATGAGGAACCTACAAACGAGGTCCGAAATCTCAGCACATTTTCGTTTACTACTTATCGTGATTACAAGGTTCATAGACTTTGACCTCTGTTGACCCGAGATGAACAAAGTATGAAGTCTCTGCACCACTTGGTTCACTAGTTATCGTATTTAAAAGGTTTTCGGACTTTGACCTCCGTTTAACCCAGATGACCTTGTGTTTTTAAGGTTTTTAGACTTTAAATCTGTTGACCACAGATGACCTTGGACCGAGCCTAAAAACAACAAGAATCATGTATTCCATATGGCCAACCTACATACCAAGTATGACGTCTCTGCACCTGTTCACTAGTTACCGTGTTCACAAGGGGCCTAAAACACATACACACACACACGCATACGCACACACAAACACACACGCACCATCACGTAGATTCCATTAGCATCCGGCATGGAATCAATAATAATAAATACAACGAGGCACAAATTATATCGTGATTCCTTGCTGTTTGTCAATCTTGGCACAGGACAGTTCATGAGGAGGATTCACATAATTGAAACTACAATGTGCAAAAATGTATATACTGTCTACGACAGCAGCGTGGAACTCCACAGCCCGTTCAAATTAGCTCACCCATCTAATGGTTGGAACACCGACTGAGCATAGGTGCATAGACTTCAAACTTGGTATGTAGGTTGGTCATATCGATTTCATAATCACTATTGTTTGACCTCTGTTCACCTAATAATAACCTTCATGCTGGTCAGGATGAATTATAGTTCACATCCACCAAGTTTTGTCCAAATGCAACAAAGTTAGGGAAACCGCATAAATTACACAACTGTAGTCCACATTCACTAAGTAACGTGTTAAACGCGGACGACGAATAATTCCGCATATAACCAGCAAATAGAGGACATCAGTCATGCTACACCGCTTACAATCAAACCCATCCTAGATTTGACAACTGAGGACATGTGTACAAGAATGACGAAGTTACGAATCGATCAGACAACGCGGTAACTTAGAAAGTGTTCACGCTAACGCCCATTGTTTTCGGCAGCGGCGGAGACTGCGGCGAACACGGCGACGGGAACGGCGGCGGTCACAGCCCTAAAACTATTATAACTCTGGATAAAACACGTGTCCCGGGGATATAATACCTCGGACGGTATGCCAAATCCCATGAATCTACTTCTCTCACCATTTGTTATTTGCGTGTTACTGCTGTTTGACACACACAAACACACACACACACACACAGCACGGAATCAGGTAGTTTGAGAAATCCTACTGACAACCTGACAGTTAACCTGTTGTATGGATTTTTAACTGAATGAACCCCGAACACTCCTCCCACCCATCACAAAAATCAAGCATATATACTGACTACGGTACTGATTACATTGTATTTTGATGATAATATGTTTGTTATTATCTCATCGTCTCGTTATTATATCATCCTTCTCCTCCAACCCAACTGCTTTACACCTGTATTGATGAATATGGCTTGGTTTCTTCAATGGCACAACCTCGGTAGTAGCGACTTCCGGCAAATGAATGATCGATAAACTCCTAGATGTCTTGGGAATACAAACTTCTGACACTTATCATCTTGATGTTGTTTATAACGGTTTGAAGTCTCATTGCTCAACGAAGGACCGATAACTCCTAGCCTACCAGACAATACGCTAACCACACGTGAAGCCATCCTTATCCCGAGAGTTAAATGCAACTCGAGTAACGAGCATGCGCTTCTCCATGTATGGGATGTATTCAAAGCCGTAGTGGCCTCATATCGGTATTGTAATTGTGTGCGGTGTGTGTTAACATAGCTGTATCCTGCAGAGAGTCCTGGGATAATGATAACTTCATTCTAACTCCGTTGTGTCATTGAAGAGTTATTTCCACGAATCGGGAAAATGTGGTTTTCATCGGGGAGAAATACCTCCTGAGTGATGACTCTAGATACGCCACTGTGTAGTTCATGGTCGTTTTTGTCAGTAACTGTTGCGATAGAGAAATCCAACTGATTGGCAAATGATGCTGGCGCCAACTCAGACGTATCGCAGCCGAAATTATTATATTGATTGTTCCGTTCATGAATGTTTCTATTGTACTACCATGGGGTGTACTGTCAACATACTTACAACGATCTGTTAACATGACTAATTGTTGCGGAATAGACAACCTAGCCCCTAACAGGTGACAAGAAAGTCAAGAGACTTAGTAATTCCTTCACTGCATTGATCTCTGAATGTCCCAACAATGGGGAATATGAACTTTATTTTAGATAGGTTACGATAGGCTTCTTGTAATTGCATGTTCAAACCAAGTATTATGGGCATATGCTGTAAACAAGATTGTCAGACTTCGAACTCAGATGACCTCTGAATCGGCCGCAAAACAATCGTGGTCAGATATTTATCATGGGGAACACATATGCCAATATAATAATAATGATGAAGGTTACTCTTAAAGCGCAGGAGTCCAATGCTGAAGCACTGTTCAAATGCGCTCCCCGTATGAAAAAAAGAGAAGTGAATTGATGGAAGAATCATCTGCGATATTTCCCAAACTGGGTGGTCTTCAGAATCCTCCTGACGTTGGCTGACGTCGGGGGGATAGCAGATGTATGTATCATT
>JAUOBX010000012.1:47586-62564 GCA_032360705.1 Eupentacta quinquesemita
AGTTAACAGGACAACAACATTGAATAGGGGGTTCGGGGGTGGTGTTCCAACTACTTTTGGCGGGGATTGTAGATACATACATACATACATGCATACATGTATATCCTACATTCATAGTTTGGTTATTGCCCAATCTAGAGTGGCATGATAGTACTCACCCACTTCACACATGTCCCCTGAAAATGGGCGCTCGCACAAACAGAAGAAACCAGGATCCATGCTGAAACATATACCGTCATTCAAGCAAGGACTCAAGGAGCAGGGGTCTTCAACTAATTCTGAGAATAATAAAATAAGATTGTTATCTAACTGATTTCTCGTAGATATAATAAATTACTAATATGAAATTAGGTAGACATCCTACCATCGTCTAGGAAAGGCACTTTATAGTTTGCGAAAGGAGTACTCTCGCATAAGCCTAAGTGGAATCTTCCTTCGAGCATTGCGAGATGATTGTCCCCTTCATCTTCGTCGCATCTTAATGTGAGTCAGTGGAGATGGAACTACAATTAACTATCATCTCAAAGAGAAAGTGACAATGCTTCTCAATGATCGCAGCAATCCCTTACTCGCGTGGAAAGAGGATTGGCCAAAGTGGGCTTACCAGCAAGGACAGAATTTATTCACTTACCCATTCCAATACACCACTGGAACTGGGACAACCAAGTGGATGGTCTCCAATTGGAGCAGCCAGCGAATTGGAATATCTTGGTTCATGGGTGAACCCCACCAGTAGAGATACCACGATCATGAATGTGCATGCTCTGGAATGTTTGGAACTTCTAGGGAAAGCGACTGACGTATTTCCAATAGATTCCGGACAACAGGTAAATCCGTCGAGCACTATGGAAGTGAGTCCAAGTTATCGTGAGGCGTATAGATGGATGAATCTTGAAGGTCATCGGCACGATTCCCTTAGCAGCCCTAACTACGAGTTGTATAATATTCTGTTCATGTAACCGGTTCGATTAAACCCATATAATTGGCTGATATTTACCACTAAATCATCAAATCATGCTTATTATATCTATTTGACTCATTACATATATCATATGATCACTGTTTGAGCAGTGGTTCTAGGCAAGTTAGGTATTTTATCTCTTTGATCCATGAGAACACTGAAATTATGAGGAAACCATTTCGATTGACTATTCTACTCAAGAACTACACTTTTCTCTTAATGGTGATCCATTGGGGTAACGCTAAGTCAATTGGGAACTTGTACAGAAGAAATACCTATTAACATATTTCCCCTCTCCCCCAGTTAAATCACTTTGACCTTTGCCCGTTGCTCAGTAACAAATGGGGTTCAACCTTCCCTGTCCATGGTCAATAAATTAGACGAAGTGACAGGTGTGACCTTTCTAGGTTGGTGGAGTTTGGGTCACCTGCTGAGTCATACATGAATTACTGTTTGGATTGAATAATTAGTGGGAGAGAACCCAGAATGTTTATCATCATCTAATTAACGGAGTTATAGACAACTCGGGACATCTGTCTGGACCCGTTGTCCGCCCTTGGACCGGAGGGAATTTGTTTAGTTGATTCGTCGACACCATATATCAGGGACACGCCTGACTGCACCGTTTCTCCCATCCAGATGGTACCACCACCAGTGCTTGGAACTGTTACCCAAGATGTTTACCATCACCTAACGGAGTTACTGGTCAACTCGGGGCATCTGTCTGGACCCGTTGCCCGCTCTTGGACTGGAGGTAATTCGTCCACTGGTTCGTCTACACCATATATCAGGGACACACCCGACTACACCGTTTCTCCGGGCCATACAGAAGGTATCATCCACCAGTGCATGGAACTGTTACCCATACCCTGACCGAGGTGTCCTGCCCTGGTGCCTGGCCGATGAGCCTCTTTGCTGTTGACGTTAACCCGTTTAGTCCGATGTTCTGGTGTCCTGGCCTACTAGTCCTATTCGCCTGCTGACTCGATATCGATGTCTAACGCCCCCGGACCCTGGTACAAGGCAGCCTCTAACCCAGCGTTTACGTGTCCTCCAGTCCGCGGATATAATACATCATCCCCGCTGCGCCTATTACCACCTATTCTCGACGCATTACTGTCCTCTTACTGAAATGCCATATATAGGATTATATCTGGAAAAATCTGGCCAAATGAAGACTTGATATGGCCTGATGAAGCCAGATCTATCTGATTCGATATAGAATATATCCAGATGAGAGTGTACAAATTTATCTGGCCAGATAGAGCCAGAACAAACTTTATATGAGCCAGATGAAGAAGCGCCAAATGAAACTTGATATGTTTGTCTGGTTAGATCTGGCAAATGTTTGATATGGCTATATCTGGATTTTGTATCTGGGCCAGATATGGTATGCCATATATGGGCCATATCTGGATTTTATATCTGGGCCATATACTGCTTTCCAGTAAGGGATGGTCGACCCGCGCCGCGAGTAATTAATTCAAAGGTATTATTGTAACTGTGGAATAATATTATTATCCTGGTGGCCACCAAATCTTTCATGTAAGTTGCAACTCTATCTCCGCAACATTATTGCCCACATCGCATTCCCCGCACTGAGGAAAGCGTATTTCATTCAATATATATTAGGAATACCCAATACGCCCTCACTGATCCTTTATTTACTGAATGTAACACTACGGCGTCCTGGGGGTATAGGTTGCTATACCACTTGGCTAATTCACTACACTAGAAGTCCTCATGTCGGCTTCTGACTGACGTGGTTGGAAACGCAAACTGTGTATGACTTCTCACTGACTTGGAGGTAGTTTATTATTTCATGTCTGCCTTTGTGCTGACTTCAAGTAGGAATTGAGTCAGATTTGTTTGGCTTCCAATATAAGCTCCCCCTAAATATTCATATTTTCGCTGGCTATAGCTGTATGGAGTCAGACAAATCAGACATTTCATTCACTGTAGTCGCCTCAGCTATTGTAACAATTGGGTCAATTATCCTATAGCCTGTCCTATCACCTGAATCAAATACTCAGTCATCAGACTCTCACGAGTTGATATCCTGTTAGAAATACCACTTCAAGGTCACGTGGTCTGATTTGCTTAGGTTTGCTTGATTGAAAAGTTTCAAAAAGCTACTGACTGAAGGCTCATCGAAGAACCCTGGCCGTGTTGATTGTGAATGAGCACTGGCGATAGTTCGCCTTCTCTCTTCGACTAGTGCTCAGATGACATCGAGGTAGTGGTGCACAGTAACTGGTCCCAACCTGCTCACGAGACCGCCATTGTACTTCCTCATTCGACCAGTGAACCCCATGATCTAACCAATCTCTCAGATCCTGGTGGAGCAGAAGCGAAAGTTCAGCTACACGGTAACTGCGTACAGCCGACCGACCAGATTTATTTCAACTAATCTGAGAACAACCTCCCACGATTACCAAGCCTACTGCGTCGCAGCAGAGCACAGGCACCAAAACCCCGCCCTTCGTCAATGTGAGAAAAACGCGTGAGAGTGAATGTGGGCATCGAACCCGGAATGAACCGGAACTGTTTTATTGCCGAGCCTCACGGATACCGCTTCCGCTGGTCAACAGTTATATATTACATTACCTTGGCAATTAGCGTCGACGTTCACACTTAGCAAAGCCGCGAACCCCCTGAGCGTGACTGAAGAGTCACTGGTGAGATGAATCCACATAGCGTTGTCCGCTGAGGTGACGTCAGCTGGAACTGCAATGCCAGTAGTCTCAAGTAAAATCGACGAGAGGTCAGAGGGATCTACGCCAGATCCGACCGTCAAAACGTCAAAGAGATTTTCCAGCTCGAAAGTGACAAATCGCATTGTCAACGTGGAGCTCGGATTGAGGGCTTGGAAAATCCAGATGGCATTTTCGTTGTTTCGATAGTTCATCGGGTACCGTGGCGATGTAACTTCGATGCATTGATCGTCGAGCACTCGACCTAAAGTTGGAGAGAAGTGGTACCTTTTTGTGAAGAACATTTGATGATACATAACATGTGCATAGTATACTACCTTTGTGTTCGTCGAGATACTGTCGTCTCTCACTAACAGAGATAGATTGAAATACCGATTCACACTAATTTTATCGCAGTGGAATATAGGCCTCCCTCTAAATGATAATTTGCTAACAAGGTAAAAAAATCAGCAGACGTTGCTTCATGAATGAATTCAGGATAATCTAGTTAAGTTTCGTCGATGAGTTCGAGGAAGTACCAGACAACCGAGCGGCTTTGTGATTTGTTGGCTCTATACCTATGACTTCGATAACTGTAGCAGGGGTTAATTAATAACTCACAACTCACACAGAAAATAAAACGGGTATCGTATCAATGAAAAGCTATACGCCAGCGTTCACCAATATATCCTGGACCCACCAAGTATGAGCTTCATTCATTCAGGTGCAGTTGAGTTATCATGTTAACAAGCCGAAATTGGCTCAAATAAAAAATGTCCCAATATTTGTGGACAATTACCTTAGGTCTTCATCAAAACAACTTTGATCTTGTACTGCTACTTGGAACGCTAGCAACACATTCAGCTCGACATAGTCGAGCACTCCGTACTCATTAGTGTCTACAAGACATTCTTGTGACCTCAGATTACTTTTGACTGGACCTCAAAATAGCTTCATCCATCTAGATGGAGTCCAGTTATCGTGTTTACAAGGGCAAATGTGCCAAAATATAAATGTTTCACAGTTTTCTTATTCTTCCTCACAAGTGACCATCGGTCTACACAAAAAACAATGGGCGTCTTGTACTCCATATGGGGGAGCTACACATCAAATTTCGGCCTGATAGGCCAGAGCATGTTGCACTTTTTCAACAGAGTGACGAAAGGTAAGGGCGGAAAGAATTGGGAAGTCAGGGAACCTCCACGCACCAGAGACAAAGTACTAAGAAGGAGGAAAAGAAAGATACAGTCTTGAACAGCTGGCAATTGTAGGTTTACCGGAAAAAAACATGCAGAGGAAGCCTTTTCGGTTCAGTGAGGGGAGAGGAAGAATGGGCATGTCTCGTTACGATGACGAGGGAGACACAACCGATGAGGATGACCTAGCGAAGGGAAACGAGTGAGACGAGTAGCTTCTAGTAAAAGGGGAACAGCTCCCCGAATTTCAGAGGAGCTCTGACTGTAAAAGCAACGATGAAGAATGCAGAGGGAGTGAACAGACAGACACTGAGCATGTTAGCAATGATATATGTATGTATCAACTCACTCTGGCAGTTTCTTTCTTCAGTCGCATCTAAGCAGTTTGGAATGGAGTCACATCGATCTTCGAGAAGATAAACGCCTCCGTCGTTACATGGAAGGACATTTGGCCCGCGATCTGTGCATGAGAGAATTCGGGAACAATAATTTGTCATCACCTCCTAACGCATGTTCCCATGAGATAGAATGAAATCCGGCACTGATTTATCACCTGCCACTCACTCTCCGGGACACACTCATAACATATCACGATAACGTAATATCATCAAAGGGTTATGTACCGTCGGTATGTTTTCTCAATGCTTTAATCTAGCTAGCATTAGCTAATGAATAATAGCAAACAATATACAACACGACTCCAATTAAATACATAAATAGGTGTTTAAAAGTGTTTTGTCATCCGTATAGCATAGGCCTACTATATTTTTCATTTTAAATTGGTTGGATATTCGAATTCGGAATTTGATGTATTATTCTCTTATAGGTTATCTTTTCCGGCTTTCATTCACTGTAGTCGCCTCAGCTATTGTGACAATTGGATTATCCTATCGCCTGTCCTATCACCTAAGTCAGTTACTTAGTTATCTCACTCTCACGAGTTTATATCCTGTTAGTGATACCACTGCAAGGTCACGAGGTCTGATTTGCTTTGGTTTGATTGATTGAAAAGCTTCAAAGAGCCACTGAAGGCTCATCGAAGAACTCTGGTCGTGTTGATCGTAGACGAGCACTGGCGATAGCTCGCCTTCTCTCTTCGACTAGTGCTCAGATGACATCGAGGTAGTGGTGCACAGCAACTGATCCCAACCTGCCCACGGGACCGCCATTGTACGTCCCAATTCGACCAGTGAACCCCATGATCTAACCACTCTCTCAGAATATGGAGGATCGGAAGCGAAAGTTCAGCGGCACGGTAACTGCGTACAGCCGACCAACGAGACTTATTGCAACTAATCTGACAACAAACTCCCACGATTACCAAGTCTACTGCGTCGCAGCAAAGCACAGGCACCAAAACTCCGCCATTCGTCAATGTGAGAAAAACGCGTGGCAGTGAATTCGAATGTGGTCATCGAACCCGGAATAAACCAGAACTGGTTTATTGCCGAGCCTGACCGATACCGCTGGTCAACAGTTATATAATACATTACCTTGGCAATTATCGTCGACATCCACACTTAGCAGAGCTGCGAACCCCCTGAGCGTGACTGAAGAGTCACTGATGAGACGAATCCACATAGCGTTGCCCGCTGAGGTGACGTCAGCTGGAACTGCAATGCCAGTAGTCTCAAGTAAAATCGACGAAAGGTCAGAGGGATCTACGCCAGATCCAACCGTCAAAAAGTCGAAGGAATTTTCCAGCTCGGAAATGACAAATCGCATTGTCAACGTTGAGCTCGGATTGAGGGCTTGGAAAATCCAGATGGAATTTTCGTTGTTTCGATAGTTCATCGGGAACTGTGGCGATGTGACTTCGATGCATTGATCGTCAAGCACTCGACCTAAAGTTAGAAAAAAGTGGTACTCTCATGTGAGGAACATTTGATGATACATTTGATGAACATGCATGTACTTAGTATACATCCTTCGTGTTCGTCGAGACACGTTCGTCTCTCACTAACAGAGATCGATTGAAATACCGAATAACACTAATTTTATCGTAGTTGAATATGGGCATCCCCCTAAATGATGATTTGCTATCTATAGGTAACCGAGTTATCTCATTACTACTAGTCATGTGAGACATTGTCTATTTGTTTTGAGGTATGACTCAGAATGACTTTCAACTATGTCACCGATAATAGCAGGGTTCGTTAATTTTGGATGAGTCCAACGGCCATCAGATCTCACGTCGGGACCCCATCAAGTTAGTTGTATGAAGTGCATTAGCTAGCTCTGGGTGCACGTATAGGCCTACATATCTCTCAGTTATGAAGAAGAGAGCGCACACTTCATTGGCACGACGTTAGTAAGGGCCACTCTGTTTTCGATTTCGATAGTACGCAGCGCTAATCACTAATTTGTTCTCGCTGCCGCCATGAACTTCTGGCGTTAGCGCAATAAGTATGTAGTGTTTTGTCTGATCCTGCACACGCGTCTCCCCTCTCACCAAAAAAAAAAATCGGAACCTGTTACTCTAATGCCGCTCTACACCACAGTAGTGCCCCGTCAGAGACCAATCATACATTCGAATGAACCAGGCGCTCCGCGCCAGCCTAGGGTGAGTCCACTTAGGAAAATTATGGACCATGTTCTCGAGTTGGAATACAAATTTGAGTTAGCTTCAATTCCCATGACACAAGGTCCTATATTATTTATAATAAACTGAGGAGATCGAAGACCGAATATTTTTTCCACGCTTCGCGCCAACCTGTGATGGCGAGAAACACCTCGCCGGCCTAGGGCAATGGGATGTGGGCCACATACAGTCCAGGCTAAACCCTCTTTCGGGGGTGTGAAAACACGCCCTCAAACCTCCGGTGGAGAGTGCGTCTAATAAACTTACCCACAGCGGATTGCACCTGTCCGACACATATAATGTGTGACTCAAACTTTCAACTTAACAAGAACGCAACGATGCGTAGTGATTCCATGTCTTTTTTTTTGCCTCAAACTAGTCAAAACAAAATTGAGATTTGAGACTCAGGTAGTAGTAGGTTTTCAACATGTTGTTTGTCGAATGTTGCTCTTGAAACGTATTCTAGCACCAAGCTTCACTTTTCGGCTTGGACTGAACCCGAATACAAAAGGAATCATGTACCTAATATGGCCAACCTTAGAACCAAGTATGAAGTCTCTGGACTTTTTCGTTCACTAGTTACATGTTCACGAGGTTTTTAGAATTCGACTTCTGTTGACCTCAAACGACCTTTGACCAACCCCCCAAACAATGAGGATCATGTACTTCCATATGGCCAACCTACATACCAAGTATGAAGTCTCTGTATCTTTTCGTTCACTAATTACATGTTAACAAGGTTTTTAGACTCCGACCTCTGTTGACCTCAAATAACCTTGAACCAAATAAAAAACAATGGGGACCATGTACTTCAAATGGCCCACTCACATACCAAGTATGAAGTCTTTGCACCTTTTCGTTCACTACTTATCGTGTGTATACGTTTCTAGACTTTGACCCCTGTTGACCCAAGATGACCTTGGACCGACACTAAAAACAATAGGTATCATGTATTATATATGGCCAACCTACATAACAAGTATAAAGTCTCTACACCTTTTCATTTATTGGTTACACACATACACACGCACACACGCGCACACGCACACACACACGACCACACCATCGCATAGATTCCATTTGCCTTCGGCATGGAATCAAAAACGGGAAATGACCGAATTTGAGGAGACATGCTGTAAACAGTATTCATAAGAAAACATTAAAACTAACAGATTGACCGAATTCTTCTCTTCCAATGTACATGAAATGTTACATAAATGCCGTTGAACCCCCTGAGCGGTAATGCGAGGGCGGTGATTTGTGTTGGTGGTTGGTGGTTGGTGGGCGGATCAGGTTGAGAACTGTTTAAGCGGAGCGCCACCATCGTTCATATTATTGTTTGACAAATTGCAACACAGCAGGCAGATTGGATGATAAAGGATAGTTATTTATCTGTCATGGTAGGCCCTATGTAACCTTCGTTTATATAGGGGCCTATCCCTCACTTAATTTCATATTGAGAGGCCTATACAGTTTACCCCACTGTGGCATCCACATGCCTACGAGAGTACTTGCAAGGCAGTGCCGAAGGAAAATGTAGCCGACTCCTTAACTCGGAGAGAGTTGATATTTTGGGGCATTTCGAAAATAATTTGGCCCACTCTTCACGATTCTTTGACCTATTGTAGCCTATTTTCACTGAAATGTGTACACACATTTTCATCTCGAATTATTTGAGCATGCAGTCTGCCGGTCTCCAACGCCTTTCTACATATGGTTCCCTGACTTCCTCATATACTCGAAACGGCAATCTATAACAAAGGCTGTGTTCATTTCAGAAAAAATGCCAATGCGACGAAATAATTATAAACACGGCATTCCTTCGGAGACCGACGGGTCCTATTCACAAACAGAATATCATCGGTTTGCTCGATCTATCAACAACCATGTGCCTAATGTCATGTGATGAATTGTAATGGAGAAGAGATAACACAGTATGCGTGGCACATTATTGACCATCAGATGCTGCTATTTGCCAGCTAGATATGCAACGAACGCCATAATAACTTCATTCTAGTACTTCAGTCATAAGGCATAGCATTGGATCCATTGTTATCGTAATATATGTTCAATCGGAAGATAGCAGTTGTAATGCTTAGTTTTCTGTCATAGTGCAGGACTAAAACTCATGAACAGAAAAATGTGTTCCTAAAATTGCATATTCATCACAAATCGTTCTGATTTGGTAATTTGTGAACCACCTTATGATTATATTGTTCACTGCTGTTGTATAGAGAGCATTCCATATATTTAAAAGACAAAAAATACATTTCAGGCTTCAAATTCAGTGTTTATGCCAACTGACACATTTTCGGTGAGCAGATTGTGGACGAAAATTTATCAACAAATGTGAAAAAACGAATTCTGAACAAAATGAGATTGAAAACAAATGGCGGGTTCGAACCCGCCATCACAGGGCTGGAAGACCGACGCCCTAGCGATATAGCCACGACGGCGGACACGTATTTATCTTGGCCGAAGAATACACCTCCCATTCGAGTCAGTAGAAAGATATATAGTAGGAAGTCAGCAGAATGCCGTTTGAATTATCATGTTATCAAGCCGAAATTGGCTCAAATATTAATTTCCCAATATTTGTGGAAAATTACCTTAGGTCCTCATCAAAAACAACTTTGATCTTGTACTGCTAATAAGAAAGTTAGCAACACATTCAGCTTGACATAGTCGCGCACTCCGCACTTGTAAGTGTCTACAAGACATTCTTGTGACCTCAGATTACTTTTGACGTGTTAACAGAATATAAATGTTCCACAATTTTCCTATTTTTCCTCACAAGTGACCATCGGTCAACACCAAAAAACAATGGGCGTCTTGTACTCCATATTGGGGAGCTACACATCAAATTTCGGCCTGATAGGCCAGAGCGTGTCGCACTTTTTCAACAGAGTGACGAGGGGAATGGCGGAAAGAATTGGGTAGTCAGGGAACCCCCTCGCACCAGAGACAAAATACTAAGAAAAAGAAGAAGAAAGATACAGTCTTGAACAGCTAGCAATTGTAGTTTGCCGATGAAAAAAAACATGCAGAGGAAGCATTTTCGGTTCGGTGAGGGGAGAGAAAGAATGGGCATATGTCTCGGTACGTTGCTGAGGGAGACACAACCGATGAGGATGACCAGACGAATGAGAACGAGTGAGAGTAGCTTCTAGCAAGGGAGGAATAGCTCCCCGAATCTCAGAGGAGCACTGACTGTAAAAGCAACGATGAAGAAGGCAGAGGGAGGGAACAGACATATACTGAGCATGTTAGCAATGATATATGTATGTATCAACTCACTCTGGCAGTTCCTTTCTTCAGTCGCATCTAAGCAGTTTGGAATGGAGTCACATCGATCTTCGGGAAGATAAACGCCTCCGTCGTTACATGGAAAGTAATTTGGATCTGTGCATCAGAGAATTCGTGAACAATAATTCGTCATCACCTCCTAACGCATGTTCGCATGAGATAGAATGAAATCCGGCACTGAATTATCACCTGCCACTCACTCTCCGGGACACACTCATAACATATCACGATAACGTAATATCATCAAAGGGTTATGTACCGTCGGTAGGTTTTCTTTATGCTTTATTATAGCTAACATTAGCTGATGACTAATAGCAAACAATGCAAGGATATACAACACTGCTCCAATTAAATACATAAATATGTGTTTAAAAGTGTTTTGTCATCGGTATAACATAGGCCTATTATTTTTGCTGCATTTCAAATTGGTTGGATATTCGACTTACTGTTCATCACTTGTGTGATAAAGTCTACATAGCTAGACACCCTTGTATATGCACCAGGACTCATTGGTTCTCCACATCCAGCGCCAAAAGAAGTCACCCCGATGAGATTCCAAGCCCCGTTCGTGCTCCTACAAACCAGCGGCCCACCGCTATCCCCCTGAGTAGCAAAGTAGATAATACGAAAGGAGGCTCACACGTTGAAAGAAAATCTACGGAAAAGTAGTGTCTTCATGGATATCAGATGAATAACACAAAATGTGGAATATTGTGCAGCATTACAACAATATGCAGTCATATTGATTACAGGAGAGACAGATCTAACCAATGGAACACATATGAATGAATGTCCCATTACCAGACCAGATGGAGGGATTGAAGGCTCACACAGCTGTAAGTGTACCTGCCCTGAGAGTGGCTGTCGAAGTGTGTGTACTGATTGCATACGACAACAGCAAAATGTATTCCTGGCCGACAGCTGTGTATGCAATCCTGTATTTTTTTTTATCTCATCAGTCTCAAAGGGCCGGATGAGATATTGTGGTCAGTTTGCCATTCCATCCATATTCACTGCTGCTGGTCGCCATATCAACGGTTGCTATGGTAACACTTCTATTGGGGGGAGTTACTTGCATCGAGGTGTATCCTATCGTGGGGTACCCAGTGAGGAGGTATGCGCTAAAAGGTTCCCGTTTGTGTGGGTGTCTGTGTGTGCGGATTTGGGGTTGTTCTTCCCAAATATTCCAAGTTTGAAATACCCAACCTCGGTCAATTTTTTCACAGGGGTAAATTGTCACTCAATACATGTTTCCTCAGATACTTAGGCAATTTTTTTGACAAATGCTGAATCTGGAGGGGATTTCCCTTATTTCTGCGCAAATTTGTTTGTTTCTTCACAATTTTCCACAATTTTCACATGATATTCATAAATTGCGAGGCTCGAAAATGATTTCAAACTTCGCAACAAGGTGAAAGGACACAAATTAATTATAGACTTTCCCTCGATTTGGGCCGAAAATTTCGAAAAATGCAGAAATTGGAGGGAAATTCCCTGTTTGAGGGGGAAATTGTGAATTTGGCTCATTTAGGGACATTTTTCATGATATTGAAGAATTGCACTTCTCGAATGATTTCAAATTTGCAACAAGGTGAGAAGACACAAAATACGAATTAACCCCAATTTAGAGCAATTTTTTTGAATATTGCAGAATTTGGAGGAGAATTCCTTGAATTGAGGGCAAATGAAACATTTTGCTAATTTCCCGCTATTTTCCGTGATATTGAAGAATTTCGAGTTTCGATCAATTTCACACTTTGCAATTTGGTGAGGAGATACAAATTACAGGTTTCACCTCAATTTGGGGTACATATTCAACATTAGAAACGGGCCTCCCTGAACCTGCTGCGCGATTATACAGCGATCGCAATATAATTCCCAGTAATTTCTCGCCAAGCTCATAAAACATGTCAGAATTTTCTAGGACACAGGACATCGGGGACTCGCGGCCGTCAAGAATGTTGCGGTTAGGACGGTATTGGTGGGATGGAATTGACAGATTTCCCCCTCAAAATCCGACACTATCGTAATTATTACCGACGGAATGCTCATTGTTGACTATGTTTGCTGGTAATTCGTACTTTCAAGCTTTCAATTCGTTTGAGTACTGCATAATTGAGGCGTCATTTCACCTCGAAGTTCACTGCTATTTTCGTTTTGTCACTCGGTGAGTCATCGGGAGGCAACATGATTTCAAATCTACGTTAATTGATGAATCAACCGAAGTAAGTCCTATTTTGCTGGGGAAAAGAGATTTTCGAGGTTGGGACCGGCCTACAATTCGATTCTGGGCAGTATTCGTGTGATTCGTTACTTTTTCCACAAGTTTAGAATGCCACATTCCGTTGCCAGTACACAAGCTCATCGAGTGAAGGTCAAAAAGTCAGGCTTGTGGTTACCCCCTGGCGCTGTCAGCTTAGGAGCAGTAAGTTCAGGGAGACCCATTTCTAATGACAAATGCATGATTTGAAGTGAAATTCCCAGATTTGGAGGCAAATTGTGATTTTCGCAAATTTTTGGCCCTTCCTCATGATACTTCAGAATTACGAAGCTCAAATTAAACTTTGCAACTAGGTGAAAATAAATAAATTACATATGTTTCCTCAAATTGAGGCAACATATATTGGTCTCACAGTTGCATTGTATACAATTGTTACTATAGGGGTGCAGCATATTGTGCACAGCTAATCAGTTTGAGAGGCAGACTGTGTTGGTCAGTTGGCCCAACGATATAGCTGCCGATTAGATATGCAACTCTGTGGATTGCGATCTTGTTTTATATTTGGTTACATTTGGCAAAATTACATATAACAGTCAGATTCCTACCTGACATGTATCCACGCCGCCCTCCCGTCGTCCTGCGCACAACATCAACTCCGGAAAGAATAATAAACCTCTATCCTCGAGGTATCGCGTGCATTCCGCCCCAGTGAAAAGATTAACTGGCGCCTCTTGCAAGATGTTTGTGGACGGTTCTGTATGGTTACAAGTATGAATATAATTTGTTTTCAATATTTTCATCATCGGGTATAAACTTGAACACTATATTAATTAACTCATGATAGGATGGGACCCGCGTCGTTTTTAATAGTTATTTGGATAGGGTGTCGCAGTAATTAGGGGAAGTGGCGCCTCCTGAATACCCACATGAACTCGTGTGTAGTTGCAGCTGCAGACATGATGGCATGGATGACGACGACATTATTTCGGGAATAATTCTACGTTCATGCTGAGGATACAATTTGATACTGCAGTAATTGGGATACAAGTATAGGCCTTCCAATCACTCTAAATAGACGGGCATTGTAACTTTGTGATCAGGAAAATTGGTGCCTCGTTTATGACAAGTGCATATAGGCAGTACCGTATTTCATATTACTATTCCGTGTCACTCGATACATATCATACAAGTTGGATACAGGCGTGAAATAAACATGTGAAACTTTATCGATGATTCACCGCCTCTTTATATACATCCGATCGTCATCACGACCGTAACATCGTTAACAGCCTACTTATAGTCCTGTGTGGTTGGAAATCTAACAAAATCAAACCTATCAGTGATGTTCAGACACGTTCATTATTTCCGGTACAGTTGAACACAACGTCAAGTGCTGATAACACGACCAACCTCCAGGTTTGAGTAATTTTGAACGCTGTGCCCCAATAAACGTAGCCTTGTCGTACAAACCTCCTTCTCCAGTAGCACCCCATCCAGTCACCCAGCACTCATTGTACGTGGTCAGCTCCGTGCTAGATTCCGACACGCAGGCACTCGAAATGGAATTGGAAAAGGGGACTGGCTCAAGTAACCGTAGAACGGCGATGTCGTTCCGGTTGGTCCCATCGGTTCCATTGAACTCAGGATGACTGAATGCTTGGAAACTTAAATCCACCGCTTGATCATCCTGACGTAGTATCCCAAGGGCAATCGCCGAAATCGCTGGACTGAAAATAGATGACGAACGTATAATCTAGTTTTTTCTCCAGAATCCCATTAGGGAGAGATATATAATCACAAGCTATATTCCTCTATTGCATTGGGTGTTACATATTCGAGCTGTTGTCTTTTAGGACCAAATGGTTAATAATGGATTTTGCTCTTCTTCGTATCCAAGTTGGGTAGATTGTCACCTATACTGATGACAACTACACTAGTGCATGATCATGTCGTGTTTAGAGTACATTCAAGAGGGGGGGGGGGGGGGGGGGGGGGGGGTATTTGTCGCCAAACGGGGGCC
>JAUOBX010000013.1:0-17668 GCA_032360705.1 Eupentacta quinquesemita
ATATGTATACACAATTATACATTACGATGAATGGTATATCCAACAGAATGTTTTACGATACTTACTTCACTGTATACAGTTATAAGTGCAATGTGTATTGTCGTATTCCCGGTAGATATTAAGTTTAGTGAGATATATATATATAATATAAATGTATACCTTCGTATACTGGAAGATGTCCCCAACGTCCTCCCCCACATCCTGGTTGTCCAGTAACCATTGCTGCACAACTACAACGTCATTGGCTGTCAGGTTCTCCGCTTGGACAATAGTTCTAACGTCTTCTACGGAAGCCTCGGGGATTCTTTCCTGCGAGGAAAGTAGAAGATATAATGTATGTCAATTCCCGAGAAAACCTCAGGCAAACCTCATCAAATTCTTTATCTTGTTGGACAACATATTTCAATTTGTTATCGGGGAGTCGAGAACACAACCTTAGTACTGTTATGTCGCATCTCTACCACCGTCAACCAACTTTATTTAGTATTTAGACGCCTGCAACGTAATACTGAAGCCATATGATGCGCCTACGTTCTATAATTTTTTTGTAATTATGTTTATCGGTTACAAAGAGTGATAGAATTAATACTTCCTAGTTTTTAGTTAGGCCATATGCTCTACGGGGCAGTTTACAACAAGAACTAGATGCCTAGTACATGCAGTGGTGTCTGAAAATGTGACCACATTCAAAAGTTGTATCTTCAGGAGCAAATGAATACTTTTGGGCTTGGGTATGCTTTAGCTGATATACTTCCAGGGATGAACACAACCCAACTCAACTGAACTGTAGCCCAACCCCAAATCAACTTCCCTCAACCTAAATAAATCAACTTCCCTCAACCAAACTAAAACCAACCAACTAAACCAAATCAAACCTAACCCTATCCAACTCAACACAAATCAACTCAATCAAACTCTACCAAAATCATTCCATCCCGATTCAATCCAAATCAACCAAAATCAACCCACTTCAACCAAAATCAACCCACTTCAACCAAATTCAACCCACCCTCACCCAATCCAACTGAACCTAACAGAGTTCAACTAAACCCAATCCAACTCGATCCAACTCAACTAAACTCAATCCAACCCTCGAATCGACCCTACTCACCCCAACACCAAATCAACCCCACTCAACCAAACCAAATTCAACCCAACCCAAATCGAACCCAACCCAACCTAACTAAAATATCGGCGTTGTGGGAATTCGTCACATATACGTTGTTTATCGGTAAGATTGACCCTGTTCTACATTAGTTGGTTTACCTCTATCGAAGGTGTTCGGACCGTCGGTTGCGTTGGATCACACTCACAATCCGCTGTGAACGAAATAAAATTGTTCGTCTATACTTTGTGTTTCGATCAATAAAAGTATACTTAATGTGTACTATCTCTGACTTTTCACTACTACTTGACAGGAGGAGGACTGCAGAATAAATGTCCGTGCCTCGAACCCACAACTTTCAACATGCGGGGCTCAGTCCTGAACTCACTTCACCACGACCACTCCACAATCGGTGTTGGCCTGAGGCCCACCTAACCGACCAAATCTAGTCAGGATACAGAGGGATCTCAAAATCACGGAATCACCAACAAAAACCCATCCTGGAGTAAACGAACATGTGGATAAGCAAGTTGATAAGCGATGATGTTTGCATGAATGTTCTTGGTGAAATAATCGAGAATTCCCAGTAAACACATTTTTTTTTTGAAACGTTATGAAAATGTTTTGTCGAATGTTTTGAAAACGTAAAATGTGGTGTTATAAAAATGTCATGAAAACGTAATTTCAAAACATGTTTTCGTTATAACAATAATATAATATTCATAGAACATTTGCAATCGATCAAAAATGTTTTATAAATGTTATAATCATGTTATTATAACGTGAGAGGTTTCGAAATAACGTTTTCATGACATTTTTATCACACCACATTTAACGTTACAAAAACATTTTCAGCGGCTCTCCTGAAAATATTATGATAACGTTTCGTGTTTGCTGGGAAGGTATACCGTTTAAAGTTATAGTTTACGGTACTGTTTGATGAGACGAATTATTTTTTTATGAATACGAAGAAGGACACTGAGGCTGTATTCGACTCCCTGCACCCACTGTTCGCGAACTATTCCCGAACACAAATCTCACACCACCTCGGCAGCAGGAACAGTGGGAACACTAGCGGAAGCTCGAGTGAAAACAATATCGACAACGTATTTGAAAGATAAACAAACGCTTCGTAAAAGCAAATTAATGTTAAATTATCATCGAAAACTTTCAGAATGATTAAAGACAAACATGTAGGACTGATAGTTTATACTGGCAGGCGTGAATGCCCTAACAACTCGATATCTTGGATGCGTCTCGTGAGAGTAAACATGGTTATTGTGTGATGCGGTACGTACAGTCTAACGTTACCCGAGGCATGCCAATGCACGTGCACTGTTAATTTGTGTTCGAGACTGAATCGCACTGCTCCCGGTGTTCGTGAACAGTGGGTGTAGGGAGTCGAATACAGCCATAGAGGTCATGGCGGGAGGTGGTGGAAAGAGCAGGTGCATCAGAACAACAGATTCGTTCAAAAAGTTCAACAATTCTGACATCCCACCTTGCTTTGTTGTGGTTTCTAAAGTTTCTAAAGTCGACGTTCGTATTTCCGTGGTGACGTCACTAGTTACGTCACCATGCATACTCGATGCCCCTGTTGTTGTAGTTTCTGAGCCGTGTCCTGGAGATGGAAAGATAAACGAGAAACGAGAAAACGTGAATATCATGGAATGTGTCAAAACAAAAATGAGAGAAATTATTCAATTTATGTCTGTATCTCATCAGTTCGCCATTTTACAGATGTATCATAATGTATGATCATATGATATAACCCAGTTCACTGGTATCAGTGCACAACTGCAACTGCGCATGCTCATAGCGGCTGAACGTTCGGGAACAAACGAAATTTGACACATTTTGAAACTGCCATAACTCGAAGAAATGATACAATTCCATCAAATTTTCGATTATGTTATTGCTCTCAAGTGTTTGTCTTGTCTTGAGTTTCCAAAGCCCATAAAAAAACGATAACTCCATTGATGTGTACGTTGTTCGTTCAGTCCAGTTTTCGCGCCCTCGTATGACCTTTGACATCGATCATTAGCATATCTTATAATACAACTGTGAACCGGCTCATTGTGTCTGGCGAGGCAGATTTACCCTACTGAATAGTCTTAGACAAAATTCCACAAAATTCCCACACAATTGAGGATAGTGGGTGATGTTATAAAATGTTTACCTGTGTGTTCTGACCTTTCGAAAATACCACGTTGCTATAATTTTGTGGAGATAAATTCCCGCCATAAAGAACCTCCATGGCCAATTCGTTATGAGCATTAACATTGATAACCGTGCACTGGCTTTATTAAAGCGTTCCCGATGGTGAGCAGGAATCAGGGCGGCAATAACTTGACGAAACTCCTCTACTAAAGATATCTGTCTGATCTCCCCATACACTTAGAAGTTCATTAATCTACCGGCATGTGATCATGTCACGTGATGGGGAGACCCGGGGAGAATTTTCGCAGATGGCTGATTGGCTTGATTAACAGAATGAGGTACCAATGTGACAACAAATGTGATTTATATACAGCACAGGCATATTTTTGCTTGGTCATCTCGCTACTGCTTGAATGAAGTGTTTGGTGACTATATGAAACCCTTGGGATACGAGAGGATATGAGCACTGCGTATGAGAGTTTCCCCAGTTGTAGCGGTGCCGTTGTTCTCTACGACCAGAACCACGAACAGTAAATTTTGTTCAAAATTGACGTCATTAGACAATAAATAGATTGGAACAAAGCTGTTTGTCTGTTTTGACTGTATACGTCGTGGTCGCAGCTAAAATTTTAGTGATTCAACATCCGTTGTTTTTTAAACTTGAACATTGTGACGTCATTGAACCAATTAGAGAGAAGTTTTTGGTGACTGTGAAAAACTGCGGAAAATATGCTTATTTGACGTTTTTAGAGTTGTTTAACTCGTGTATGTATGTATGACGTCCGCCTGTGGCTTGGTCTCCCAACCTTTGTGATGACGTCTTCATCGGTCTTAAATGAAATAAATGGCCGGAATACTCTCACTTTTATTCCCGAAATAATGTAGGGTAAGGCCTGGATGCCTCTATTACACTTGTTTTCCCTGATCCCGTAAACAGCATTGGTCTATACCAGTATGATAAGCACTATTCATGACGAATATGTTCACAAAAAGGAGGTTGACATGAAGTTTATTCAAATCTAATCAAAATCATGATGTTGAACAAAGAATATAACCTTGTTCTGTATCCGTCTCCATAGAGGACGGTCGCATCGTAGTTACCGGGCTGGTGACGTCATCAGTCACGTGTGTGGTAGTATCTGCCCCAGCTACGGCATGATGAGGAATATAAACATATGGAACGTCAGTCATGCGAAACCTGACTACACTTCTCAAATAGCGAGGAAATCGAAGTCTATCAAATGTTACATTCCCGTCGAATCATAGATGGTGTAAGGAATCAGAGTGTATAGATTGAATATCAGTCAGTCGAGTCCGATACAGGATTATCATCAGGTCTGATGATAATGACCAATTCTCATGATCACCAGATTTGAACTCTAGGAGAAGAAGCATTCAGCAGATCTTCACGAATGGGCTCAAAAGGCCCACCAGACGATATTGGACCTTGAACTGTTGAATCCCTGGACACCCTATATGTAGCATATGGTACCCCAAAAAAGGACCAACTTGATGATCACTAGATTCAAACTCTAGGAGGAGGAGCATTTGGCAGATTCCACTACACTAGATTGCCCATCACTTGGTCATTATTATTTTAAACAATTGTTACCACATCAATATATAGATAGATAGATAGATGGATAGATAGATAGATAGATAGATAGATAAATAGATAGATAGATAGATAGGTACGCTACTACATATTCGAAGGGGTCGGGGAGGTGGGGTCGTCAGGAGGGGATTGAAACTTGGCCTATTTGATTTTGTCAGCACTAGATTAGTGCCTCTGTTTCTAATGTACCGGAGGTCAACGAGAAATATCACCTTGTTCCGTTTCCGTCTCCTCCAAAGACGATGCAGGCATCGTCGTGACAGGGGTAGTGACGTCATCAGTCACGTGTGTGGTAGCCTCTGCCTCATCTTCTACAGAATAGGGGTTGTAAACATATAGATTCGTTAGTTATGCAGTAGGCTACCTGACCACCCTCTGAAATGACTGATATTTAATATAAGAGATTTGTTATTCCAGTCGAAACATGGATGGTTATGAGAAAGCAGCATGGAAAATGATATATATATATATTTATAGTAATAACAATAACAATATATCAGGAGATCAAAGATGATCCATAATAGATACAATTTAGAATGAAAAACATAAGCACGTAGTTATGAGAAGGCAACACAATGAAGAAGTATATGAATATATATTCAAAATATTACTATTCTTTATTATATAATACTGGCCTAAAGTGTAGAATGCACAACAAGTTCATGGCGTTTTGAATATTTGTGTGTGAGCTCAAAGGAGGCGTACATACATTTTATTAACATGAAAGTAAACCATATGAATAGAAATTCGAGGTTTTTCCATATGGAGGTGTGTATTGTATTGTGAACATTTGTGACAAAATAACTGGTACAGGCTGTGATTGCATGCAAGTATAATCTGCAAAAACAAAAACAAAATATTAAAACGTTCTCACATAGAAAAAATGTGACATGTACATGCATCCGATTGTTAAGCGCCACTGACAAACCTCTGTTTGAAGGGGCGCTATATAAATGTTATCATTATTATCTTATTACCACAGCATTTTTAAAGTAATATATATCAATTGCATTTCGGTATTTCGAGTCAGACAACATGGAATGCAACCATCACGAACGCAACGAGTTTGGGATGAAGAGTAGAGGTGGGATTCCATATGTGCAGATGCGGGATGCGGCGAAACACTGTCTTGATAGAACTATTTCCTTAATTATTACTATTCTCTTTCGAAAGGAACAATTCGGCATGACATTTAATTACTACAGCAGTAGTTTTTTGAGATTCAAAATGTGCAGTAGTTATACTCTGGAGACTTGAATTCTCCCCCTCCTCCCAAGAAATTGAAAGGTAGTCATTGGGCAGTCACCTCAGTTTTTAGTCCCAGAGTGCTCAAATGACCTTGATGATATCCATAACTAATATGTATTGACTCCGTTGTATTGTATTGATCGTTCGCTATATTGCTATTGGAATTGTACAGGGATTAGGCGTAGCGAATATGAATCATTCTTATACTTCAGAGCATATCGTCCCCAAAACGGCACGTGGTAAAATATCGTCACTGCATGCAACTAATCTGTGAAAAATAAAACGAGAAATAATAAAACAGTCAAACATGAATCAGAAAATGGACATGCATGTTGATATACAGGCTAGTACTCGGTTACGTTCAGATAGTATCGTCACTGCCCCTCGATTTGCGCACTTGTCCCATACGGAGCAACACTATATCTGTAGCCTAAGTTGTTATCCTAACTACGAAAATCGGCAAATTTCCTTTTTAATTGTTTTCTGATGGGAAAAAGGCACTTTCTATGTATACAAATTATTGTTTTAACAAACCTATCGTACAACATCGTCCATAAATCCTCACAAATTATTATGAGGTTCGATCTACTGGCGAGTGCGCAAATCAATGGGTGGGCCGCAACAAATTACTCCATTTATTTTTTGAATTCCCCACTCGCATTTCATCATTGCAATCAGCTTCAATTATATGTCATGTGAAAGAGCTCGATGAGGACGGTGTTTCTCATGGTGACATCACTTCAGAGAGTCAAAACATAATAACAAGTTATAGCAGTTTGAGTGAGAGGTGCGCAAATCAATGGACAATCATGCTATACCAGAGCAACTGGTGTGGGGGAGGATGTCAATGAAATCTCATTGGAAAGCGCCTCTGTGACCATACTGTGGGCAATTACTTGCGATCGCGAGATATTTCCTTCTGATTCTTCGCCAAGCTCGTAAAACATGTCAACATTCTCTGGCACACGGGGCATTATGGATCCCACGACCGTCAGGAATTTTGTGATTTCGATGGTATTAGCCGGATGGAATTGGCCAATTTTCCCCTCAAAATACTACACTAGCGTAATTATTATCGACGGAATGTTCATTGTTGGATATATGTTTGCTGTTAATTCGTACTTTCAAGCCTCCAATTCGGTTAAGTACCGCTATAATTACCATTATTATGATCAGATGTCATTTCACTCCCAATTTTGACTGCTATTTTCGGCTGATCACTGGTGAGTCATTGTTGCCAGTACAGGCTCATTGACTGAATTTAAATAGTCAGGCCTGTGGTTACCTCCCTGGGGCAATCAGCTTAGATACATTAAGCTCAGGGGGACTCTTCTCTAATGTATCGATTCGCGCAACTAGTACTCTCATTGCGATAACATATATCAGCTCATCTCCGCAAATCGAATACACTCAGAATAATTGAACAACTTCTTGCGTTTTGTGTTACGTAATAACGTTAACTTGATAGCATTTGCTGTATCTACACTCACCCCCCAATAAATTACGGTCTATTGGAAACAAATTGTGAATCTCAGCAGGAGCTTCCGTTAATATTCCTTCAGTTCTTGCAATTTTTGTGGCTACATTTTGCATAATTTTTATTCATCAAGGAACTACCAGTTATATAATATTCAATGGAGGAAATGAATGAAAAAAAGAAAAAAATTATACATGCGTGGATGAAATATTGATGAGTTTCTTGACAGCGACATGCAGCTATATCTCTCCCATGCATGGAACATGAATGTTAGAAACGGCGGACATCATGCAAATGATAAAACCTGCCAAATACGAAAGAATGTGAAACGTTTAAGGTGTAATACGGTTCTCACACGGCAATAGAAAGAACTACAATCTTCCAACTCATTCTCAGTTGTTGTTCTAATAAATATTCATGATGTAAACTGTCAAATGTGATCATATCGCAAATAAATGAAACGACTGAGATTCTTATATTGTTTGATGCGGTGAATGATGAGGCGAGTTGAATTCGATTCGGGAGATTCTAATATCCGAGTAAGGTCATCCCACCGCGTCCGTAAACCCCTGCCAGCATTAGTGTTACAGACAGATTGCGGTAATCAGCCAATTATTTTCGAGGCAGTCATCAAGTGCCATCCCTGTAGTATTTTCGGGAGGTTTTTCTCAAAATCTGAAGCATGGAGATAATTGTTCACCACGAAAACTACTTTCATGTTAGCTATTCCGAACAAAATTTCCCACATTTTTGTGGCACCATATGATTTTTGTCGGAAATAATCAGTATATATGTTTTTTACTTTTCACCAAATACCACTGTCTCACGTATTCGACTTATACTTGTATTTAAACAGTATTTGAAATATGGTACTACAATGACAACTTTGTATAGATTTACAGTAGAATCAAACCTGTTTCTGAAGTCGATGCTCGCATAGCTGAAGTGATATCACTCATGACGTCATCAACTATCTGTGTGGTAGTTCCTGATCCGCTTCCTATACATAGAAGGATACGAATTGGATTCAATACCAATTACTCGACAGTAATTATACATATCTGTTTACGAATAAGTACCTGGTTTGTTTGTATGGTACGTACCGGTTACGCAAACGTACACGGAGGAACATACATACGTATACAGACATGATGTTCCCATTAATATGCAACACGTATGTACGTGAGTTCGGTGCTGACATTGACAAATGTTAGCAGCCTAAGTTCATCAACCGTAGCGTTTCTTTACTGGGCCTATTTTCACAGAGAATTACGATCAATATCGGATAGTTGCAATATGTCTCGTCGGTCGGCTGTACGCAGTTACCGTGATTGAACTTCGAAAACACAAAAACAAAAAGCAAAAGCGAGGAGCTGCCGCTGTCCAAGAACTGAGAAAGTGGTTAGATCCTGTGATTCACTGGTCGTCCGTCGGATGAGGTCGTAAAATGGCGATCCCGGGAGCAGGTTGGGATAGGTTACTATATACACCCCTGCCTCGATAACTTCTGAGCAATAGTCGAAAAGAGAAGGCGAGTTATCGCCGGTGGTCATCCACGGTCATCACGGCCAGAGTTCCCCGACGAGCCTTCAGTGTCTTCCTGAACATATATATAGCAATCAAATCAAATCAGCTCCAAAAAGTGCCCGTCCTGTCCTTCCCAAACTTGTACTCATTATTCCCAAGTCTGTCGATTTCGCATCTGCTCGTTTGTGCTCGTGGGTCGTAAGTAGTCATGGTATAGCAACATGGTATGCGGTAGCTAGTTTCATACTGTTTGATTCGTCAATCGTCATCCAACTATGCTTTATTACAATGGAATATAGAACGATAGAAACCAATGCCTGAATAGAAAAATTGTACTTCACTAAACAATGGCCGTGCTAAGGTGAATCACGATAATACACAAAACTATACGAAAACAATGTAAAAATAAGAAAAACAATGAAGAACATTGTCTGTGCTACAGCAAAACACACTGAAGAATGAATCAGGAAGACTTAGTCATTCCTCCACTACAATGACCTCTGATGGCCTCAACGATGGCCCGGGGGATCATGTACTTTCCATGGGGAACACATATACCGCAACACAATGGGGTTATTGTAATTGCCTGCTCAGAATGACTATCCTGAACTCAAGCTCTAAACAAGATTGTCAGACTTCGACCTCTGTTGACCTCGGAAGACTTCTGACCTGACTCAAAACAATAGGGATCATGTATTCCTCATGGTGAACACAAATACTAAGTATGGGCTTCATCCATCCAGGTGGGACAGAGTTTGATCGTGTCAACAAGCTGAGGTTAGTCAAAATATTGATTTTTCTAATTTTGCTCAAAAATTACCCCTCGTACACATTAAAAACAACAGGATTCATGTACTCCCCATAACAAAGCTACATATCGAATTACAGCCTGATCAGACGGAGCCTTCTTGACTCATGCTGTTAACACGATTTTCAGACTCTGACCTCTGTTTACCTCAGATGACCTCTGCCCTGAACCCATAGGGATCATGTACTTCTCATGAGAAACACAAAACAAGAATGGCTTGATCTATCCGGGTGGGATCGAGTTATCGTGTTAACAAGCTAAAATCTGCCAAAATATCGATTTTTCACAATTGTCTATTCTCGCCCAAAAACCTGGTCGGACAACACATCTTTTGCCTATGTTGACCTCAGATTACCACTGACCTGACAAGGAAACAATAGAGTTGATGTACTCCACATCCGGAACACACATACCAAGTGAGAGCTCGATCCATCCAAGTGGGGTTGAGTTATCGGAGTTGAGTTAACAAGCCAGGTGTCACATACACACACAAACACGCACACACACACACACACGCATACATACACATCCTTTTATGACTGCATAGATTTCCTCGACTACGTCGAGGAATAAAAACAATGGAATGCAATAAGTCAGTTCACGGTTATCGATGCGCATGCCTACGGCAATTAGACCTAATAACGCGTTCGGACTCGGACGAAAGTCTATGCATTAGACTTATTGTTACGGTGTATTTTAAAACGGTCCTAACTCGTTACTAATTATATATGTTCACCCAATTTTCGAATATGTTATTGTACTCGAGTGTTGGGGAAATAAACGTGATGTTCGGTGGTAAAATGATTTCTACTTCTTTTCCAGGGGAATTTCGAAAGATGACCTTGCCCTCAAAAGAAAGATACATCTCTATTACTGTACTAGTACTGTATCAGGGCCGGATTCTATATGTGCGGATGCGGGATGCGGCAAAAAATTTGAACGACGTTCGCACGCGAACAAAAACAGGGAAAGTGCCCGAATAAGCTGATTTATGATAACAGAGGTGATTACGGACTACAACGTTACAAAACTCCATTCGAGAAGATACAATAAGCGTTGTCTAAGCAAAACTACCACGCGTACCAATGCGGCATTAATGCCACATACCGCAAAGGAGTTATGTGGAATATTTTTCTTATGAGGCACTTTAACGTCCATATTCATGAGCTGTTACATATAAATTGTCTTTGCGCATCATCCTAAAGCCTTTTCCCGTTCAAAAAATAATATTTCTACACAAAACAGCCATTTCAACATGTATACCGCATCCAGCATCCGCACATATGGAATACGACCTTTACGCTCCCGTGTGTCATTATTTTGATATCGATCGTCACACCAGCACACCTCAATAGCCTACCACACCGTGAACTGACTCATATAACGGGAAACAACCGATAATCCGATGCAATAATACACAACACGGTGGATATGATACAGTAAGACGTAGCCTAATACAATAAAAGCTGATGCAATACAGTACCAAACACTCCACAACCATAATTATAATACAATACATACGGTATTATACCCTACAAAACATTACGATATGGTATCGATATGCAACACAACATGGTGAACGACGGATGCATGTTGGCCAGTACAGATTCGATCTAGAATATTACTGCAGAACATGTTGAAATTGATCAAACCATCTGTTTCGCTTGGTACTCAATGTAGAACTTACACTGGTTTTCTCACACAAGTTAATATATTCTTATGATGCTGTTTACTGTATCGCTAGCTAACGATGAACTTCCGGAAAAGTTGCAGTTCGTGTCTTTGATACAAGCTGATACAGCTGATTACATTACGATGCGATGCAATGCAATACAGAACACACAAATACAATGGACAGTTCAACAAGAGCATCCTAATGAAAAATACAACACACTAAAAACGTTCAATACACAGCATGATACAGTTTGAAACGATAATTACTCAACCTACAATACAATACAATCATGTTTTTATATAAAATACGCTCATGCAACGCAATGCAGAACAATATATTCACGTAATGTAAATGTAATGCGATACAATACAACACAATACAATACAATACAATACAACACAATACAATACAATACAATACAAGACAACACAACACAATACAACACAATATAACACAAAACGATACAATACAATACAACACAGCACAATACAATACAATACAATACAACACAACACAACACAACACAATACAAAACAATACAACACAATACAATACAACCCAATACAATTACAATTACAATGCAATACAATACAGTACAATACAATTACACTACAATACGATACAATACAATACAATACAATACGATACAATACAATACACAAAGTCTCTCGCCTACCTATGGTCGGGGAGTTGATTGGAGTTGTTGAAGTTTCCGTATTTTTTTCGTCTGTTTGTCAAATAGTGTATATATACCATGGTCTCAAACAGTGTCGTAGCAGTTGAAAGTTGAAAGTGATTTTTCGCAGTCTCTATTCAAATTCAGCCCCCCCCCCCACCCCAGTTATACATTCTCGACTATTACACTGCATCTGAATATAGGTGTATATATACCTTCGTTTCGAATGAAATTTTTCAGTGATCCTGGATAAGTTTTAGACAACGTGAGACAATTCTGTTCCTTTTATCATCAACGAACGAGTCATAACTAATGAAATACCATTATTTACACATTGTACACTAAGCTATTGCCACGGGTCTCTAATAAACATGTCTTCTATCAGGGAGGTGCCAGAGGGTGTATGCTATTTGATCTCGATTTGAATGGTACGGATCCCGCCAATGCCCATCGAGAGACCCCGATCGTGATGGTCGTGACACTTCACCCCCGCTTTCACACGAGGTGAAACAACACTGGACCTTTGCAATACAAACGTCAAAGACGCTTACCTCTCATCCCCATTGACAAAACTTGGTGAAGCCGACCACGACCTCGTATTGTTGCTGCCAAAGTACAGGCCCATTGTTCAACGTGTCAAACCACGTGTTATATCCATCAAGCAGTGGTCGGATAATGCAGTGGAACAATTACAAGATTGCTTCGATCGAACAAATTGGGACACGTTTGTTGATTCAACATCAGACATCCATGAATTGACTGACACTATTAATTCTTATATCGGATTTTGTGAGGACCTTGTAATCCCCAAGAAAACGGTCAAATGTTATCCAAATAACAAACCCTGGATTACCAAAGAGATTAAACATTTGTTGAAGCGGAAGAGCCAATTATTCAAGTCTGGTTCAAAGCAGGAACTCAAAATAGTTCAGTCGGAAATAAACACTGCCATAAAACTCGAGAAAGATGCTTATAAACGGACAATTGAAAACCACTTCACGACCAACGACATCAAGAGTGTTTGGAATGGGATGCGAATGATGGGTGGATACACGAACAGAAACCCCAGACAATGTCCATTTCCAGAATCATCCCAGGCGTATGCTGATCAACTCAACACCTCCTACAATCGTTTCGACAGCCATGACTTTTCCGATGAAGTCGATCGTCTGTCGAGCCTATTACAACCGAAGTATCTGCTCCATTCCTGACTGTGACTGAAGATGAAGTGCGCCGCCAATTCTCAAAGTTGAATGCATCAAAGTCTGCCGGTCCAGATGAACTGTCACCTCGTGTCCTAAAACAGTGCAATTATCAACTTGCCTATATTTTTACCTACATCTTTAACACGTGTTTCAAAACTCAAACTACCCCTCATGTATGGGAGCAATCGTGCATCATACCAGTTACTAAGATTCATTCCATTTCTAAGTTCATTTCAACAATGAACGGTCTACATTGACCTCCATCGCCATGAAGAAATGTGAACATTTCGTATTGCAATATTTGAATCTTATGGATGACTCACAGTTTGCCTACAGGAAAGATCGTTTTACTGAAGATGCTATATTATATACATTGGACAATTCATATTCTCATCTTGAAGAATCTAGATATGGTAAGGTGTCAGCACGTACTTTGTTTTGTTTTTCTCATCTGCATTCACTCCAACACCATACAACTTCATATTCTGGCAGACATCTTCCTCAAAACCAATGTTCTCCCGTGTTCAGCAGTGAAGTGAGTTCTACATTATCTCATAAACCGTACACAATTTATTCGTATAAATAATACTGTTATCTCTGACATCACACCCTGTAGCACTGGGGTCCCACAGGGCGCAGTTCTTGCTCCCTTCCTTTTCACCCTTCACACTGCTAGTATTCGCTCCACTGATTGGCTTGATTAGAGATGATGATGACCGCGTACCAGCAGCAGGTCAACAATTCTGTCAATTCATGTTAGCAGAATCACCTTGTTTTGAATGTTAGAAAAACCAAGCAAATGATTATTGAAAAATAGGGGAAAATAGGGAAAGTAGGACAGTACCCAAACCAGTTGAAAT
The DNA here is from genome assembly GCA_032360705.1 of Eupentacta quinquesemita. Taxonomy (NCBI): domain Eukaryota; kingdom Metazoa; phylum Echinodermata; class Holothuroidea; order Dendrochirotida; family Sclerodactylidae; genus Eupentacta; species Eupentacta quinquesemita. The sequence goes on from JAUOBX010000013.1 coordinate 14,357, forward strand.
ACATGATAAAAACGGTGGAAAGAGTGAATCAGAACAGATACCTCAGTGCATGTTATGTTCGACGATCAACTAAGATGGGATACACACGTTAAATATGTAGCAAAACGGTTGAAACCGGACCAACAATGTATTGTTCTCTCTCAGCGTTAACCAATACATTTTGTCACTATTTTATAATTCAGTTATCGATAGTGCTTGGTCATACTCGATTACTCCGTTGAGTGGCAATATAACCAAATCAAGTTGTTTATTGACAACATTATCAAGACATCCTGTCGGGTTGCTGGTGTGTCTTTCCCTACAGGGGACACGGTATATGGAAGGCGAGTCCATGACAACGTTAATTCTGTGTTGAAAGATAACAGCCACCCTATGATCAGTAAGCTCAATGGTTCGATTATTTCACGCAGGGGTAGAATGAGGCCTCCAAGAACGAACACTAACCGTTATCAGTCCTCATTTTTGGGACAGGCTGTGAAAAAAGTAACTTGAACTTTACACGCTAGTCACCTGCCCATCGTTTGCTTGCCTTATTCCTAATCATCAGTTGCCATGCATATATACTTGTCCATCTTGCTTGTAAGCTTTCGTGCATTCGTCCTTTTTCATTCGGAGTATTTTAGTGTTTCATTGCGTGTTTTACATACGTCTTTTATTCATTCCATCTTATTATTCATTCTTATCACGTTTATCCCTTTTATCTACGAGCATGTAATGTCCCTTGCTGGAATAATAATGAATCTATCTAGCTATCTATCTAATATCTAGACATGAAGGCAGCTGACCAGAGATAATGTGAAAACTGTACACGCTCATTATTTTCTTCGATCTCCAAATAGTATACCAATTGTTCAAGGCATGAGCTCAACCTTCATAGGGCCAATAATGATCATGATGGCCATGAGAGGTCCATGCCCAGCGCCACTACCGGGTGAGTCGTCATATAGCTTCTCTTAAATTGTGATATATAAAATAGCAAAACACAATAAAATGATAGTATTCCGATAACTAAGTGTTGCCGATGAACGTCAAATATTGAGAGAGCGGTGGTATCAGTCACTTGTTAGAATTTATTGAGAAGTTCAGGCTGATTCATTCTTCGGACCATGAACAAGTACCATGTTTTAGCAAGTTCGGGTGTCTGGTTGTATTTAAAATATAGGCATATTATATATAGATTTAAGTTCCATTCACTTTGCTTCAATAAGGTACTTTTGTTGTTGTTGAGGGTGCCAAAATTGAACAACTTGGTTTTATCAAACGTGTCAGCTTCAAACTTCTGCTGTATGTGTACAAATGCCTCAACAACTTAGCGCCAGTATACCTGTCCGACACTCTCACGAAATATCGTCCAGCTCGCACTTTGAGGTCTTCCTCCGATCCTCACCGTCTGGTTCCGTCCACAAGTAGATCTGCGACAAGCGACAAGCGCTTCAGTGTGTATGCTCTCGGCCGGGACTGTGGAACACGCTCCCGCCCAACATCAATTCGGCTAAATCCGTCCAGAGCCTCAAACATCTCTTGAAGACCCATTTGTACACATAATATCACACACTATTTAGTTTTTCTTGTCTTATGGTTTTTGTTCTGTGTACACGCTATGGTATTTCAGTGTATAGCGTTTCTAAATAACTACTATAATTATTATTATTATTAACTTAATTTCTATTTACTAGAAAGAGGGACTTTTTGTAAGAGGCCACCACAGGGCAAAATATTATAGAGAATGTCATGAAATATGTCGATGAAACGTCGTGCTGAAACTGTACCCCGGTTGAATTGATTCCATTTCTGTTTCTTCCAACAGCTAAAAAGTAATGTAACACGTCTACTGCTGTTCACGATCCAATCATATAGGGGGTAGACGAATTACCCGATTGCTTTGTATATACGTCCAAAGTGAATATGATATGATATGACCAGTGCGCTTCCGCAACGACAATCATTCATAATGACTGTTCAAATTGAATTAAACTACACCGTGTATCTTTCGTATGTGGCGGCAATACAGTCCTAGGCTCTCAAGCTCACTAACTGAGGTATACTAGAATTATTCTTGATGAATGTGCTTTTGGATGCTTTGTACGAAAACATTAGTTTTTCAATCCAGTTCACGATTTCTAATGCGCATGCTCACATCGGCTAATCTATAAAAACGTTCGAAATCAGACGAAATTCCACACATTGACTTATTGTTACGGGATATTTTAAAACTCCCCCAACTCGCTGATACCCAATATTCGCTATGTTATTGTCCTAAAGTGTCGGGGAAATATCAGTGATGCGCATGCTCACACTGATCGTAACGGAATATTTAAACTGACCTAACTCGCTGATACCCAATCTTCGCTATGTTATTGTCCTAAAGTGTGGGGGATATATCAGCGATGTTGTGTGGTGAAAGGATCTATAATTTTCCCCTGTGGGTTCCGAAAGATTGCCCTACCTCTCCTAGCTCCATTGCTTTGTACACTGTTCGTGCAGTCCGATCTCAGTGCGCTCCCAAGTGACCTTCGACATCATAAGCATACCAAGTGAAATGCGACCGTGAACAGGCTTTTTCCGATTGAAACAATGACAACGTGATCACTCGACCTGCTGTAGATGAGGGCGGTATGCACTTCCAAGTGGATACACTGTGAATAGGAGATATTCATTGATTGGCTGTTTGTCTCGTATACGGTATATGGTATTGATTGTTCATCATTGATATGATTGGTGGTTAGTTTAGGGCTAGGGTTAGCGAATAGGCAGATTAGGAAATTCTCGTTAATCAGTGCGATACATCCAAAGTGTACTCAAACATTTCGCGAAATAGTCAGGTTGAAAGTTATTTGGGGTCAACATTTTAGGACCTCGAAAATATGATGAATATTTTTCTTCGAAAGTTATTAATAGTAATCTGCATGTTTATATAGCGCTTTCCAACGTCGTAGACATTCTCCAAGCGCTTCACAGATATATACCCCGATCATTTGAACCAGGCACGCTGTGGGCGCAGATTGTACTCGGGTTCCTCACAGGTAGCAATGTAGATAAAGCGTCTTGCCTAAGGACGCACCGGGAAAAAACAGTCAGCAGTATACAGGAATCACACCCACAATCTTCTGATCATCAGTCCGGAGCTTCACCGATTGAACCATTCCGATCTCCAGTTAGGCTACAATAATTATTTTTCTGACCGGATAATTGTCATCTATATGACAGTTCAGGGGTATTGCTCTCTGTCGATCCTTTTTTAGTCACAAACAACATTTGGTCAATTGTGGACTGTGAACGAAATTCGTCGAAAATTTTGCGATCAGTCTTTAG
>JAUOBX010000014.1:0-12600 GCA_032360705.1 Eupentacta quinquesemita
GAAAAATGTTGAAATATTCCCATATTCTCTAAGTATTATAGAGAAAAGCCATTTTAGTGAATGGATATAGTAGTGTAAGCTAGCTGTTCTACGACAGAGGGTTCAAAAACTACTATAGGTAGGCAGTGGTTGCCGACCTCTCATATTGTTCAAAACGTATGTGTTCATATGATTTTGGCAATTATATGAGTAAATTAAATCATATACATATGAAAATGAATATTTATTATATGTATATGGAAAAATGTTGAAATATTCCCATATTCTCTAAGTATTATAGAGAAAAGCCATTTTAGTGAATGGATATAGTAGTGTAAGCTAGCTGTTCTACGACAGAGGGTTCAAAAACTACTATAGGTAGGCAGTGGTTGCCGACCTCTCATATTGTTCAAAACGTATGTGTTCATATGATTTTGGCAATTATATGAGTAAATTAAATCATATACATATGAAAATGAATATTTATTATATGTATATAGGGGAAAAAATAATCATATAATATATATGAATAATGGAAAATGAAGTGTTCATATATTCTCGTAATATATAAGAGAATAGCCCGTATGTTGGGTGGTAAATGGAATTGAAAATACCCGCTTTGAGGACAGCGGGTTCAAAAACTACTATAGGTAGGCAGTGGTTGCCGACCTCGCATTGTTCGAAATATATATTTCGTATAATGATTATATTGGTTACTTATAATAAAGTATATTATTATCCGTACAAATTTGTTTCTCAGTTCTTTTTGAACACGGGACTTGGCTCCGCGGATAATAGGAATATACGCTATTTTAGATAATATCGTTGAAACAAAAGTCAAGTTTCTATTATACATAGAATAACAAATCGTTTCCATATATTATCGTTAATTTTTGGTGGCAGGCAAATATTAGTTTATTACCTGCCTGTAAAGTTGGATTATTATATCGTTACGGTATAATACAAAATGGATTCATATTATTATATGAAAGAAATATAAAATTTATATATAAATTTGGAAGAATTATCATGTGCGCTCGGTTTTATGTTATATATTACCAGAGAGTTATATGAAAAGAGATAAATTTTAAATTTATCATCAAGATGCAAATGATTTAACTTATATTTGGTTAAACAAAAATTGTACAAGTGTGGATACAAAATTTATGTATGTTGGAAATAAAATGATATTTTAGAATGAAATATATGTATATATAAAGACAAAATTATAGAAAATATATTACAATAATTGTATGATCTTCTTGTTATATTGGTAAAACAAGTAGAATTTAAAAATGGAAATACGAATTACGAGTGCTATATAAAAATGGCCGTATTCGAATGGATTTATTTTTATAAATATATTTAAAATTTTTACCCAAAGGCAAAATATTGAATTACATTCAATAATATAAAAAAATGGAATTATATATAAAGTGGAAAATCTATAATATTTATATTGCTTATTTCAATTCAAAAAATATGAATGAAATATGAAAAGAAAACATTATTCTGGTTGATCCTGCCAGTAGTTATATGCTTGTCTCAAAGATTAAGCCATGCATGTCTAAGTACACACGAATTAAAAGTGAAACCGCAAAAGGCTCATTATATCAGTTATGGTTCCTTAGATCGTTAACAGTTACTTGGATAACTGTGGTAATTCTAGAGCTAATACATGCAATTAAAACATGAACCTTATGGGACATGTGCTTTTATTAGGCTAAAACCAAGCGATCGCAAGATCGTTATATTGGTTGAACTCTAGATAACATGCAGATCGTATGGTCTTGTACCGACGACAGATCTTTCAAATGTCTGCCCTATCAACTTTTGATGGTAGTATCTAGGACTACCATGGTTGCAACGGGTAACGGGGAATCAGGGTTCGATTCCGGAGAGGGAGCCTGAGAAACGGCTACCACATCTAAGGAAGGCAGCAGGCGCGTAAATTACCCACTCCCAGCTCGGGGAGGTAGTGACGAAAAATAACAATACAGGACTCATATCCGAGGCCCTGTAATTGGAATGAGTACACTTTAAATCCTTTAACAAGGACCAATTGGAGGGCAAGTCTGGTGCCAGCAGCCGCGGTAATTCCAGCTCCAATAGCGTATATTAAAGTTGTTGCGGTTAAAACGTTCGTAGTTGAACTTGTGCTTCATACGGGTAGTACAACTTACAATTGTGGTTAGTACTATACCTTTATGTATGTAAGCGTATTACCGGTGGAGTTCTTATATGTGATTAAATACTTGTATTTTTTCATATGTTCCTCCTATTTAAAAACCTGCATTAGTGCTCTTAAACGAGTGTTATTGTGGGCCGGTACTATTACTTTGAACAAATTAGAGTGCTTAAAGCAGGCTTCAAATGCCTGAATATTCTGTGCATGGGATAATGAAATAAGACCTCTGTTCTGCTTTCATTGGTTTTCAGATCAAGAGGTAATGATTAATAGAAGCAGTTTGGGGGCATTAGTATTACGACGCGAGAGGTGAAATTCTTGGACCGTCGTAAGACTAACTTAAGCGAAAGCATTTGCCAAAGATGTTTTCATTAATCAAGAACGAAAGTTAGAGGTTCGAAGGCGATCAGATACCGCCCTAGTTCTAACCATAAACGATGCCAGCTAGCAATCCGCAGCTGTTTTTTCTTTAGGCTCTGCGGGAAGCTTCCGGGAAACCAAAGCCTTTGGGTTCCGGGGGAAGTATGGTTGCAAAGCTGAAACTTAAAGGAATTGACGGAAGGGCACCACCAGGAGTGGAGCCTGCGGCTTAATTTGACTCAACACGGGAAAACTTACCAGGTCCGAACATAAGTGTGTAAGACAGATTGATAGCTCTTTCTCGAATCTATGGGTGGTGGTGCATGGCCGTTCTTAGTTCGTGGAGTGATTTGTCTGGTTAATTCCGATAACGAACGAGACTCAAATATATTAAATAGATATCTTCAGGATTATGGTGCTGAAGCTTATGTAGCCTTCATTCATGTTGGCAGTAAAATGCTTATTGTGTTTGAATGTGTTTATGTAAGTGGAGCCGTACCTGTTGGTTTGTCCCATTATAAGGACACTAGCTTCTTAAATGGACAAATTGCGTCTAGCAATAATGAGATTGAGCAATAACAGGTCTGTGATGCCCTTAGATGTCCTGGGCTGCACGCGCGCTACAATGAAAGTATCAACGTGTATTTCCTAGACCGAGAGGTCCGGGTAAACCGCTGAACCACTTTCATGCTTGGGATTGTGAACTGAAACTGTTCACATGAACTTGGAATTCCCAGTAAGTGTGAGTCATTAACTCGCATTGATTACGTCCCTGCCCTTTGTACACACCGCCCGTCGCTACTACCGATTGAATTATTTAGTGAGGTCTCCGGACGTGATCACTGTGACGCCTTGCGTGTTACGGTTGTTTCGCAAAAGTTGACCGAACTTGATTATTTAGAGGAAGTAAAAGTCGTAACAAGGTTTCCGTAGGTGAACCTGCGGAAGGATCATTATTGTATAATATCCTTACCGTTAATAAACATTTGTAATTATACAAATAAAAACAATTTACCAAAATAAAAATATAACAAAATGATTCCATGGAATCAAAAGTTAAAATCAAAATAAAACGAAGATGGGTTTTATTTATATAGTTAGTGTGGGGCTTGGCAACCTCATAAAAAGATTTTAACATTTCTAATGTATGTTGTGCGTATTTGTGGCGAGTACTTACAACAACGGCGTTTCCTATAAAAATAATGTTTCGAACATGAAAATCGAAAAAACAAAATTCGAAAGTGGAAGTCGAATCAAAATAAAATAATTTCGAATGTGTGGTAATCATCGAAATAAGTGTTAATATAATTGGTAGATATTAACTAATTTTTAAAATTTGTGTGTATTTATTACTATACACGCGTTGCGAATATGTATTGTTCATCTTAGTTATGGGCATACGTTGGCTAATGCAACAACCTGAAATAAACAATGTTGTACCTGGCATCCATCAGGTTAATGTTTTATATAAATTGCAGTATGTGTCACCCAAAATAGCAAACCCCATAACCAACCAGATTATTATGATACATAATGCTTATATGAAACTAAGACATTTCGCAACATTTATTTTAGGTATATAAATACATTTATTGAAGGAATTGATATATGCCAGTAAAATGGTGTATTTTTAATTTCTTTCAATAAAAACATAATTGACATTATATAAAAATGAATTATAAAACTCTAAGCGGTGGATCACTCGGCTCATGGGTCGATGAAGAACGCAGCAAACTGTGCGTCATCGTGTGAACTGCAGGACACATGAACATCGACATTTTGAACGCATATCGCAGTCCATGCTGTTATGTACTTTAATTAATTTTATAGTGCTGCTTGGACTACATATGGTTGAGGGTTGTAAGACTATGCTAATTAAGTTGCTTATAAATTTTTATAAGCATATGGTATATTATTGGATAAATATAATAATTTTTATTCATAATATTAAAAAATAAATGAAAAACATTATCTCACATTTGAATGTGAAAAACGAAGAGAAATATTTTCTTTTTCAATCAAATAATACTGAGAAATGTCTAGCATAAAAAATTGAAATATTTTTCATCTAGAATTGTCTCTTATTAATGATTCGGAAATAGAAAAATCTTGGTTATGTTATTATTCTTCGTTGGTTCGTTAAAAATGGATAAATAAAAACTTTGCATACAAGAATTAATAAAAATGTTATAACGAATTTAATTAAATGTTTTATCATTATATATAAAGAATTTATGGCAAGATAAAGTTATATACAACCTCAACTCATATGGGACTACCCCCTGAATTTAAGCATATTAATTAGGGGAGGAAAAGAAACTAACAAGGATTTTCTTAGTAGCGGCGAGCGAAAAGAAAACAGTTCAGCACTAAGTCACTTTGTCTATATGGCAAATGTGAGATGCAGTGTATGGAGCGTCAATATTCTAGTATGAGAAATTAACGATTTAAGTCCTTCTTAAATGAGGCCATTTACCCATAGAGGGTGCCAGGCCCGTATAACGTTAATGATTACTAGATGATGTTTCCAAAGAGTCGTGTTGCTTGATAGTGCAGCACTAAGTGGGTGGTAAACTCCATCTAAAACTAAATATAACCATGAGACCGATAGTAAACAAGTACCGTGAGGGAAAGTTGAAAAGAACTCTGAATAGAGAGTTAAACAGTACGTGAAACTGCTTAGAGGTTAAGCCCGATGAACCTGAATATCCGTTATGGAAAATTCATCATTAAAATTGTAATATTTAAATAATATTATGAGAATAGTGTGCATTTTTTCCATATAAGGACATTGTAATCTATTAGCATATACCAAATTTATCATAAAATATAACTTATAGTTTATTCCAATTAAATTGCTTGCATTTTAACACAGAATAAATGTTATTAATTTGATAAAGTGCTGATAGATTTATATGATTACAGTGCGTTAATTTTTCGGAATTATATAATGGCATAATTATCATTGATTTTTGTGTTTATTATATGCACTTGTATGATTAACAATGCGAAAGATTCAGGATACCTTCGGGACCCGTCTTGAAACACGGACCAAGGAGTCTAACATATGTGCAAGTTATTGGGATATAAACCTAATAGCGTAATTAACTTGACTAATAATGGGATTAGTTTTTTAGCTATTTATAGCTAATTAACACAATCCCGGGGCGTTCTATATAGTTATGTATAATGTATATTTATATTATTTATGCCTCTAACTGGAACGTACCTTGAGCATATATGCTGTGACCCGAAAGATGGTGAACTATACTTGATCAGGTTGAAGTCAGGGGAAACCCTGATGGAAGACCGAAACAGTTCTGACGTGCAAATCGATTGTCAGAATTGAGTATAGGGGCGAAAGACCAATCGAACCATCTAGTAGCTGGTTCCTTCCGAAGTTTCCCTCAGGATAGCTGGTGCATTTTAATATTATATAAAATAATCTTATCTGGTAAAGCGAATGATTAGAGGCCTTAGGGTCGAAACGATCTTAACCTATTCTCAAACTTTAAATGGGTAAGAACCTTAACTTTCTTGATATGAAGTTCAAGGTTATGATATAATGTGCCCAGTGGGCCACTTTTGGTAAGCAGAACTGGCGCTGTGGGATGAACCAAACGTAATGTTACGGTGCCCAAATTAACAACTCATGCAGATACCATGAAAGGCGTTGGTTGCTTAAAACAGCAGGACGGTGATCATGGAAGTCGAAATCCGCTAAGGAGTGTGTAACAACTCACCTGCCGAAGCAACTAGCCCTTAAAATGGATGGCGCTTAAGTTGTATACCTATACATTACCGCTAAAGTAGATGATTTATATTACTTGTGATATAAATTTTGAAACTTTAGTGAGTAGGAAGGTACAATGGTATGCGTAGAAGTGTTTGGCGTAAGCCTGCATGGAGCTGCCATTGGTACAGATCTTGGTGGTAGTAGCAAATAATCGAATGAGACCTTGGAGGACTGAAGTGGAGAAGGGTTTCGTGTGAACAGTGGTTGATCACGAGTTAGTCGGTCCTAAGTTCAAGGCGAAAGCCGAAAATTTTCAAGTAAAACAAAAATGCCTAACTATATAAACAAAGCGAATTATAATACACTTGAATAATTTTGAACGAAAGGGAATACGGTTCCAATTCCGTAACCTGTTGAGTATCCGTTTGTTATTAAATATGGGCCTCGTGCTCATCCTGGCAACAGGAACGACCATAAAGAAGCCGTCGAGAGATATCGGAAGAGTTTTCTTTTCTGTTTTATAGCCGTACTACCATGGAAGTCTTTCGCAGAGAGATATGGTAGATGGGCTAGAAGAGCATGACATATACTGTTGTGTCGATATTTTCTCCTCGGACCTTGAAAATTTATGGTGGGGACACGCAAACTTCTCAACAGGCCGTACCAATATCCGCAGCTGGTCTCCAAGGTGAAGAGTCTCTAGTCGATAGAATAATGTAGGTAAGGGAAGTCGGCAAATTAGATCCGTAACTTCGGGATAAGGATTGGCTCTGAAGATTGAGATAGTCGGGCTTGATTGGGAAACAATAACATGGTTTATGTGCTCGTTCTGGGTAAATAGAGTTTCTAGCATTTATGTTAGTTACTTGTTCCCCGGATAGTTTAGTTACGTAGCCAATTGTGGAACTTTCTTGCTAAAATTTTTAAGAATACTATTTGGGTTAAACCAATTAGTTCTTATTAATTATAACGATTATCAATTAACAATCAATTCAGAACTGGCACGGACTTGGGGAATCCGACTGTCTAATTAAAACAAAGCATTGTGATGGCCCTAGCGGGTGTTGACACAATGTGATTTCTGCCCAGTGCTCTGAATGTCAAAGTGAAGAAATTCAAGTAAGCGCGGGTCAACGGCGGGAGTAACTATGACTCTCTTAAGGGGGATCATGGGGTATTTGAGAGCAGAGGGGGAGTATTCTTCTGTAATTCGTAAGTCATATCATATGATGTGCGGAAGGGGAATTTTACTCTGTAACTCACAAGTCTCTCCTTTACTCAAGTCGACTCAAAACCTCCTCGTGGTGGTCCCCGGTAATGCTAAACTCGTTTAGCAGCTAATTTGAGCGGCAAAACTTTTCCGATGGGCTGGTTCCCCAGAGGAAATTTATTCATATTGGAACTACAAGCACAAATAACGAGCCTCGGATACCTTTACACAATCTGATGACGACCCGACCCTCCGTGGATATCTTCCCGGAGGACCAATATGAACCAAACGCAGCGGCTACTCTATCTAGGGTTCCCTGCACAGTATGTGGCCGGTCCTTTAACAGCAAGAGAGGACTCGGTGTTCACATGCGATCTCGGCACCCAGACGAACTTGATGAAGAACGTCGACGTGTCGATATAAAGGCAAGATGGAGTGATGAAGAGAAGTGGATGATGGCGAGAAAGGAGGTTGAGCTCACAGCAAATGGATGTAAACACATAAACAAGCAACTAGCGGTGTATTTTGCAAACCGCAGCGTCGAAGCCATCAAAAAGCTAAGACAGAGGGGCGATTATAAGGAGAAAATAGAGCAGATAAGAGGGCAATCAGCTCTCGCCCCGGAAGTTGCTAATCTAACCATAAGGCGCCGCCCTAGTAGAAGTGAGCAAGACCACCAAGTAACAACATCGGAAACAACTCCAATCACTCCCTTCGAACAGTCGAACAGGGAAATTTTGCGGACACTACGCGGGTATAGCCCCGTAGAATGCCATTCCAAATGGAGAGCCCAAGAGTTGCAAACTATCATTGATAGGGCACATCTCGAGGGAAAGGAAACCACTCTCCAATGCTTATCGCTATATCTCCTGGGAATTTTTCCGGCACAGGGTGTACGACACACACTGACGAGACCTCCTCGGAGACCTCGGAACAGGAGAGAAAGCAGAAGGCAGCAGTACGCTGTCGTCCAGCGTAACTGGGATAAGCATAAAGGAAGATGCATCAAGTCCTTGCTAAATGGAACTGATGAGTCGGTAATGCCAAGCCAAGAAATAATGGTTCCCTACTGGAGAGAAGTAATGACTCAGCCTAGCCCAAGCTCTTGCAGTGGAGAAGTGATACAAATGGATCACTCGCTTGAGAGGGTATGGTCTGCTATTACAGAGCAGGACCTTCGGGCGTCAAGAGTCTCATTATCCTCGTCTCCGGGGCCTGACGGGATAACTCCAAAATCTGCCAGGGAGGTGCCGTCAGGTATTATGCTGCGCATAATGAACCTAATTCTATGGTGCGGTAATCTACCACACTCTATACGACTGGCCAGAACCGTCTTCATCCCGAAGACGGTGACGGCGAAGCGACCGCAAGACTTTCGTCCAATATCAGTGCCTTCAGTCCTGGTAAGACAGCTAAATGCAATATTGGCAACCCGGTTGAACTCATCAATCAATTGGGACCCGCGCCAGCGGGGCTTCTTACCAACCGACGGATGCGCCGATAATGCGACGATAGTCGACTTAGTCTTGAGGCATAGCCATAAGCACTTTAGATCTTGCTACATCGCAAATTTAGATGTAAGCAAGGCATTTGATTCTCTATCACATGCATCTATATACGACACCTTACGTGCTTATGGTGCGCCAAAGGGCTTCGTTGACTACGTACAGAACACGTACGAGGGCGGTGGTACCAGTCTCAATGGGGACGGTTGGAGTTCAGAGGAATTCGTCCCTGCTAGAGGAGTGAAGCAGGGTGACCCTTTGTCTCCTATTCTATTTAACTTGGTAATGGACAGGTTACTTAGAACCTTACCCAGCGAAATTGGTGCCAAAGTCGGAAATGCCATTACTAACGCGGCCGCGTTTGCAGATGATTTGGTACTATTTGCGGAAACTCGGATGGGGCTTCAAGTATTGTTGGACAAGACGTTGGATTTTCTATCTATCGTCGGCCTCAAACTTAATGCCGACAAATGTTTTACCGTTGGCATTAAGGGCCAGCCGAAACAGAAGTGTACCGTGTTAGAGGCACAGAGCTTCTACGTAGGCTCGAGTGAGATTCCATCACTGAAGCGCACGGACGAGTGGAAGTACTTAGGCATCAACTTCACTGCAACCGGGAGGGTTCGATGCAATCCGGCCGAGGACATTGGTCCAAAGCTACAAAGATTGACAAAGGCCCCCCTCAAACCACAACAGAGGTTGTTCGCCCTTCGGACTGTCCTTATCCCACAGCTCTACCACAAGTTAGCCCTTGGGAGTGTGGCGATAGGCGTCCTAAGAAAAACTGATAAACTTATAAGATATTATGTGCGAAGATGGCTAAATCTTCCGCTGGATGTGCCGATAGCATTTGTTCATGCACCCCCAAAAAGTGGAGGTCTCGGAATTCCATCACTAAGATGGGTAGCTCCAATGTTAAGGCTAAGACGCTTGAGTAACATTAAATGGCCTCACCTCACGCAAAACGAGGTAGCCAGCTCTTTCCTCGAAGCCGAAAAACAACGGGCCCGAGATAGATTATTAGCTGAACAAAATGAACTGTTATCGCGTCCGGCAATAGAAAAATATTGGGCGAACAAGTTGTACCTCTCAGTTGATGGTAGCGGACTCCGTGAAGCGGGCCATTATGGCCCGCAACACGGGTGGGTTAGTCAACCCACGCGTTTATTAACAGGAAAGGAATATATAGACGGTATTCGTCTGCGGATAAATGCCCTACCCACAAAGTCTCGTACTACAAGGGGAAGGCACGAATTGGAACGACAGTGTCGTGCAGGATGTGATGCTCCCGAAACAACAAACCACATAATGCAAAAATGCTACCGCTCGCATGGGAGGCGGGTAGCTAGACACAACTGCGTAGTAAATCGAATCAAGCGGGGACTTGAGGAGAGAGGCTGCGTGGTCATTGTTGAACCAAGTCTGCAGTGCGAATCCGGCCTTAATAAACCAGACCTGGTGGCACTACGACAAAATCACATTGATGTGATCGACATACAAATTGTGACAGACGGACACTCTATGGATGATGCGCACCAGCGCAAAATCAATAGATACGACAGACCGGACATACGAACTGAATTGCGTCGCAGATTCGAAGCCGCAGGTGACATTGAATTCCATTCTGCCACCCTGAACTGGAGGGGGATCTGGAGTGGTCAATCCGTTAAAAGATTGATAGCAAAGGGTCTCCTCAGCAAATATGATAGTCATATCATTAGCGTCCAGGTTATGAGAGGCAGTCTCGGTTGTTTTAAACAGTTCATGTACCTGAGCGGGTTTTCCCGAGATTGGACTTAGCTAAATCGTTTGGTTCAAAACATTTGCTTGCTGTCTTGGCATAACATCAATAAAGGCATAAACATCGCAAAATAATGGTTATAATTAAATGGCTATGAGGATGGTTTTAGTACGTAGGCGTTGCGGAACTTCGGTTCATATAGAGCAATGAATCGTGCATGCTAGGAAAACTGACCACACACAGTGTTGGCAGACCTAGTATCTTTCGAAGATTTCCATACCTCCGCGATCAAAAAAAAAAAAAAAAAAAAAAAATAGCCAAATGCCTCGTCATCTAATTAGTGACGCGCATGAATGGATTAACGAGATTCCTACTGTCCCTATCTACTATCTAGCGAAACCACAGCCAAGGGAACGGGCTTGGAATAATTAGCGGGGAAAGAAGACCCTTTTGAGCTTGACTCTAATCTGGCAGTGTAAGGAGACATAAGAGGTGTAGAATAAGTGGGAGATATTAGACCTCGGTTTGGTATCGTCAATGAAATACCACTACTCTTATTGTTTCCTTACTTACTTGATTAAATGGAACGTGTATCATTTCCTAGCCATTATACGGATATATTTATTATATCTTATGGTATTGGGTTTTGATGCAAGCTTCTTGATCAAAGTATCACGAGTTTGTTATATAATCGCAAACAAATTCTTTAATAAAACGATGCATTTATGTATTTTTGATTTGAAAATTTGGTATAACTCCAATTACTCAGGTATGATCCAATTCAAGGACATTGCCAGGTAGGGAGTTTGACTGGGGCGGTACATCTCTCAAATAATAACGGAGGTGTCCCAAGGCCAGCTCAGTGCGGACAGAAACCACACATAGAGCAAAAGGGCAAATGCTGACTTGATCTCGGTGTTCAGTACACACAGGGACAGCAAAAGCTCGGCCTATCGATCCTTTTGGTTTAAAGAGTTTTTAACAAGAGGTGTCAGAAAAGTTACCATAGGGATAACTGGCTTGTGGCGGCCAAGCGTTCATAGCGACGTCGCTTTTTGATCCTTCGATGTCGGCTCTTCCTATCATTGTGAAGCAAAATTCACCAAGCGTTGGATTGTTCACCCATGCAAGGGAACGTGAGCTGGGTTTAGACCGTCGTGAGACAGGTTAGTTTTACCCTACTAATGACAAAACGTTGTTGCGACAGCATTCCTGCGTAGTACGAGAGGAACCGCAGGTACGGACCAATGGCACAATACTTGTTCGAGCGAACAGTGGTATGACGCTACGTCCGTTGGATTATGCCTGAACGCCTCTAAGGTCGTATCCGTGCTGGACTGCAATGATAAATAAGGGGCAATTTGCATTGTATGGCTTCTAAACCATTTAAAGTTTATAATTTACTTTATAAACGACAATGGATGTGATGCCAATGTAATTTGTAACATAGTAAATTGGGAGGATCTTCGATCACCTGATGCCGCGCTAGTTACATATAAAAGCATTATTTAATACAATGACAAAGCCTAGAATCAATTGTAAACGACTTTTGTAACAGGCAAGGTGTTGTAAGTGGTTGAGCAGCTGCCATACTGCGATCCACTGAAGCTTATCCTTTGCTTGATGATTCGATATAAAATAAATGGTTGCCAAACAGCTCGTCATCAATTTAGTGACGCAGGCATATGATATTGTGTCCCTATCATATAATTTTAATATAAAGAATTTAAAGAATTTTATCAAGAGTAGCCAAACACCTCGTCATCAATTTAGTGACGCATATGATATTGTCCCTATCATATAATTAATATAAAGAATTTAAAGAATTTTATCAAGAGTAGCCAAACACCTCGTCATCAATTTAGTGACGCATATGATATT
>JAUOBX010000015.1:0-19012 GCA_032360705.1 Eupentacta quinquesemita
GGCAGACACTTTTGGCTGAATTTGTAAATGTTCAAATATTTGACGAATGACCGCAGATTGATGATCAGTCAATGAAGATTCAACCAGGTCAATCGTGTCAACAGTTATGGAGAATCATCACTTAGAGTAAGGAATAACGATATCATTTCGATATTATTGTGTAAGCCATTTCGGGCCTTTGTGAACTAAAGTTCGAATTTCGAAGTAACCAAAAAGTAGAACCGAGGTTACACTGATCTGTTTATGAGTCATCGTTAAATAACTGCCGGGATTACAATCGAGCGCACTACTTGCCGGAATGATACCCGACAATTTGCGCATGAATCCAGATGGAATTGCCGTATCCCACTAAATGGATTGAGCGTGTCGTGGAAGTCTCCGCAGGGATCCGTAATGGAACATTTGGATTTATAGTTAGTTAGCATGTGAAGTATAGCGAGTTCAGGGAGTATTCTCTACCGGCGCTATTCCTCGAGTAGACTTATTACCGGAATGACATCTGCCAATCTGCTAATGCAGCCACGTACAATTGACGTATATACCCTGGATGGATTAGTATTCATTTATAATTATAACCTATATGTGTAATCCATGCTGAGGTAACACATTAAACAGCTTAATACAGTACCAGGCGTGGGTGACTGTTTCCCCATGTTAGGCCAGTGATCGCTGATGGAAATGTTACGAAAAGTGTTGATAGAATACTAATTCGTGCTGACAAATTGTGACTTTCTCTTCAGCAACCCCGATGTCATAATAAATGTCACAAATTTTTCCGAAAATTTGGTGAGTGGTTTGGCGGAAGTTGATAGTAGAATCGGTTTGTAATATATTGTGCGCTATGTCGACTTTGAAAATTGGTGTTGTGGAGCTCCCGGTGTTGTTCGGGGGTGTTCTTGCGGTGCAATGTTCTTCCCGCCGAATTTATATGTGTGCTTGGCGCCGAAGTCTTTGTTCGGGCTAATCACTGCCTCTGTCGATCATTACTGGACATTAATGAATAGGCTTGTTGGGGAATTAGATCGTATAACATAACCACCTTTGGTATATATGTGGAGTATTTAATACGGATTAATGCCTTCCTGGGTTGGAGTCCTATTTTGATTGTTGATGACACCTAATTTGACGTGAACACCTATCATTGGGGAAAATTATTCCTGGACCATAGTATATTGATGTTATTGTTCGGGGGGATCCTATAAAATGTATCTTCTGGGGTGGGTGGCCACTTATTAGGATAGTCATAGGCTGAACCACTTCGTAGTAGTACATGTCCGTTATTTTCAGCTAGGTTAGGTGTTTCACAACCCTGTCGGCAGATTAACGCTACGTAGCCACGGGAGTAAGCCTCTACCTGAGTAGCCTATTATACACCTTTCGTTGCTTCTTGTCCATTTTTCTCCTGCAGAGAACTTGTAGTATAGTAAAGCATCAATAACCCACCATTTGGCTCGACGCTACCGACAGAAAGGCCAGCGCGTTTCAATATTATAACTATTATTATTTACTGGTACTGGGTACGTTCATTCAACGTACAGTGAAAACATTTCATTCGAAATCATCACAGGCTCAACATGTTCCTGTTGTTTGTGTTTGGTATATAGCAACTCCCTAATCAAGACATGAATGTGAAATGAGGCATTTTAGGACACGGTCACTGATTATAAAGATTATTGGAATACCGAGACATAACCTCGGATGAAGCATGACTATAGTTTATTAAATTCGATTGTATCTGTCAAACGTCAGATCGCATTTGTTATATCACTAATGAACTAGCCGAAAGCAAAAACTATGGATGAACACTGCCAAGTGTGGGCCTATAGTATGGACAAAAAAAGTAACCTTCGCCTTCCAAACATACTTTTTTTGACGTAAATACACACTTGCAATAGTTGACATGACTATATATAATTGAATTGAACAGTGGGGTAGGGAAGTGGTGAGGTTGAATGCATTACCGGTATACCAATATAGATGTTCATGCGTACACCCTGAACATACTGCAAATCAAGGAAATATGGTTTTTCTACACGTTGCTATATCCGTTATATATGTTTATAGCCGGTGTGTTTAAATGAAGTAGATTGAAACCTGCAGACTGATAATTTGAATATGCTCTGTTGCGAAGTTTTGTGATACTGTACTCTCATGATTCCAGGTCAAAGTTCAACAGAGGTCAGCGACCGAAACAGTTGTACGCGTAGCATATTATGGAAATTGAACTGAACTGAAGGTAAACTTCCTAAGATACATATTCGACTATCTGTATCACTTTTGGAAGAGCCTAATAGCTAACATTATCATACTTCTAATAATGCCAACTATGTTGGCCAACTCTGCCGGACAGGTCATTCATACTGCTGGACTTTGAACCAATCGTGCATATTGTAACGAGTTGGTAAGTAGGATTGGTCATGTTCCATGTAATGGCGAAGGCTAGTGGTCGTCGTGCATTTACTGCATTATTAAATGTCTCTAACTGCCTACCCAGCTTTCGTGCTTCAATGGTTATCATTTTGATAGGTACCTAATGTGCCAGTCTATACCAATTTGCAGCCTAATACCTATAAATGTACCTCTTACATTCCCTCTCAAGGTGTAAGGATTTGCCGAGAAGTGTCAGTCGAGAAAAAAATACCTCCCAGCTGTGCCTGGCATGTCGAGTTAATATGCCGTTATGTATCGCAGAGTTTATTTTAGGGGTCACCGACTACAGTATCCTCGTGATTATTGTCTTAGTTCGATTGATTATCTCACGGAAATTGACGGGACGTAGAAAATATGACCACATTGGAAAAACCCGCCTCTGGCAGAGACGGCGTTACTGACCAGAGCAAGAACCAATCGACCATTGCATTTTCGTAGTAAAGTGTACGTTTCATCTGTTTATGGTTTTATCTCGCCTGCCGCAATATTTCAAACTGATAATCCAACGGAATACCTGCGGTGAAACAAATCTTTGATGATTGATCGTTTCCGTTTGCCATTAGTCTGCTTTGTCCAAATCCAATTTTATTATTAAATCATGTGATATTGCATAGAAGTTTGCCCATTCTTGGATTAGAGCATTTGGAGTTCCGTTGACATAGAAGATGTCTGATATGCCTGTCAGTTGCTAAACAAAGATAACCTGATAAGGCGATCAGTTATGAAAGTTCATAGTCAATAATTCTTTGAAAACCTTTTTTCTTATCAAAACATGGTAGATGACGCCTATTACCTGTCATCATCGTTATGACAAACTTTCTCCTAAATTATCATTCAGATCTAACTTAGATTAACTTCAGCCTAACATCTGTGAACATACACTAGTTACCTCCTTACGCATGATTGAGATTCAACTTAGCAATCGGAAGCTTGTCTGAGACACCATGAAAATTAAAGTAGTGAAGCATAATTTTACCACTTGATTGCACAGTCCTCTCGCCTCTCAGCGTGTGAGGGATGATCAATCAATTATATTTTTATCTTCTATCTGTAGTATAACAATATAATTATACAGATTATCTTATTCAGATGTTATAACGGATGCAGGCTAAAAATCCGACCCCCTCAAATTGACGAACGGCATATGAGAGTTCATGAGTCCACAATTCCGCAATTTGGATCAATAAGACAATGATGGTTTCCGCTCTGATGAAAATAGGTCGATAGAGCTTCTCGTAATTAGAACCAACTCAGTTAATTGCTGCAACTGTGGATTGACTAATAAGTGACCCAGTTGTCTGTTTATATGTGAATAAGCGTATGACCAGATCGAATATATTATGAACGTATACTAGTATTGGGAAAGCTCTATGGTATGCAACCTTGATACGATGAGACAAGATGACACGCTATATACCTCTATAACTGAGTTTTGGCACTGGAAAATTTACTCAAATATGTCCTTGTTGAATTTCGCATTCAGAAATACGTGCTATACGGCAAAAAATAGAAGTAGTTGCTGCCCTTGCGCATTCATGTGGGTAATATGATTGTGTATATATGCTTGTATGTATGTGCCAGTGTATGTGCGTCCGTGTGCCCATGTGCGCATGCTCGTTTATGTATGTTCGCTTTTGATAGGAGACTGATGACGTAATGGTCAACTAGTACAAAATATATTTTTCTCTTGTCGGATGGCAGAAAAGGTTTGAGCGGATGAGAAGTGTACTATTTTGGATCCGATTGGAACCCCTATCTGCTTAATGGCAACAGATTAGGTTGAATCAAGTCGAAGACTGGAGCGCAACAAGTTAGGAACGCAGGCAAACCATGTACACAAAATTTCATATATTTCGCAGGATTTTACTTTGCTAACTCCCAGGCCAGGACCAGAGCATCTCGGAGAATACTAAAATCGATGTTCAGATACAATCCAACAATAACAGATGTAAGTGCAAACATCTGGAAAGTTGACGTAATCTTATTCCTAATCTCTCTCCATGTACACAAAATTTCATATATTTCGCAGGATTTTACTTTGCTAACTTCCAGGCCAGGACCAGAGCATCTCGGAGAATACTAAAATCGATGTTCAGCTACAATCCAACAATAACAGATGTAAGTGCAAACATCTTGAAAGTTGACGTAATCTTATTCCTAATCTCAGGTGTGCTTGTTAACTTTCAAAAACTGTCAAAAGAAGCTGTGTTCGATCATGGTGTTCTTGCACGGACTAACATGGTACGGCAACATTTGAGGATCGGAATGGCTTATGTTTTGCCACATCCTAGAATATTGCCCC
The DNA here is from genome assembly GCA_032360705.1 of Eupentacta quinquesemita. Taxonomy (NCBI): domain Eukaryota; kingdom Metazoa; phylum Echinodermata; class Holothuroidea; order Dendrochirotida; family Sclerodactylidae; genus Eupentacta; species Eupentacta quinquesemita. Next base: position 4,733 of record JAUOBX010000015.1, read on the forward strand.
TCATCGGGACCAATTGTAGACAGTTAGTGATGAGTTGGCGATCAATTTGTCCCCCACGAATCCGGCTGGGATATGGGAGATAGTTCTCGCTATGCAAACGGTCACGCCTATGTCAAGTCGTGCTATGGTCAGATTATGCGATATGAGTGCTTTCGTTCCAGTTACTCAGAATGATGGACGAACAATTCCCAAGTTGCTGTGTTATATATGTTAGGATACGCACTGAATGCTGTCATCACAATCGAAGTTAAGATTAGTTGCAACTCTGTATGTGTGACTCAGGGTGGAACAGGGCCAAGGCGAAGGGTCGCCGCTGACGATGTGTCTAATCAACAATGTACCACTGCCGGTCCTTAATCGATCAAATATATTAGTATATATATAAATTATGATTTATTTAGATAATTGTCTGTTATGTACAACATGAAAAGAGAGATTGAACGGTTGTCATTATTATAGACATGTATCCAACAAGAAGACAATGGATAAAGAAGTGAACGGGCGATCAGTATTCTCAACTAAGTTGAATTGAAGTCAGCCACGCGCGTAAGGTGTTGATCCCAATTTTACCACGAAATGGTACGAAGATGATGAAACTGATATTCTCTGCTGATTGCAGGTTTAGGTATTCCGATAATGTACATATTTCTTGTCATTGCACTAAATGAGCTTGGACGTGTGTCACGCAAGATATGGATAGTATAATTCAATAAATGCATAGCATTTTTGGAAACGTCACTCAAGGCTGTTTATTGGAATTGTAATTACCGTTAAGATCACATGCCGTGTGTTATTCATGCCCCATCATGCATTCATGTCTCAATTGGAATAGTTAATAGTATCCCGGAGCCATGGAGCAAGGAGTAGTGGTGTATTTATTGAGTAACTGGCAGTTGATTAAGATATATTCATACGACAAACCGAATGTGCACTTTTGATATTGTGTATATCATCGCTTTGCTTACAGAAATGGATGAACAACCACAATACGCAAGATGCATATTTACTACCTGACTACCTTACCTTGAAGTTAATAAACTGTGCTCAAAATGAATGCGTTTTCGAATTTGTGTGCCATGCCCAACTAACCAAGATATCGGAACAGAGCCAGGACATATAGGTTTTATACGGAATTATATTCAGTTGATAAGAAATAATATTATTGATACTAATAATAATAGTTCCTTTCCTATATAGTGTTTCCCTCGTCGACATGCTCAAGGCGCTTAACATATATAACCCCTGATCATGGGAGGCGCTCCGGATAAACCAGCCAGCCGGGATTTGAACTCGCAATCTTCAGAACGCCATTTCAGTGTTTTACTGACTGTGCTGATCCGATCTTCGAGTAAGACAGCATTACCAACTATACTGTTTCGCTGAACGCTGATATTATCCAGTTAAAAGCATCTATCAGATGCCTAACAATCATGCTGTGCTAATAACAAGGCTTATTCATCAGAACATAGGAGTGATATAATGTATGTGTACCTGAGAGGCGCTTCGAGGATACCCGCTTAATATATGTAAATTTAGGTCGGTGTATTTCTGAATTGACGAAATATATGAGCTTCATATAAGCATAATTATTCTGTGATATTTCTCAGTCCGATTATCACAATAAATATTCTCACGATAATTGAAAATATAACAAAATGCTGAGTTGGGGTTTTGTAATATCATATCACCATGTGTCAATAGTCACAGGATATATCATACACCTATGCATCCACATTGCACGCGTTGCATCACGCTGAAGAAACTAACTCCTAAATGTTAGAGAACTCAATTCCAGAATCAGGATGATGGGATTCAGTATAATTACTCAGAATCGCTTACACTTCGAGTGTTATCTATCTTGATCAAATTTACTCCACGGCCTTTGCAATACCTGAATAATATGTGAACGATAGATATATACAAACTGTAATAATTGGTATATTACACCGAGCACACGGTATAGTTTATATTACACCGAGCATACGGTATAGTCCAGTAATTACGGTTGAGAATATAGTAATCATAAGTCGTGGGTTCGAGACCCGCTGGGTACAGTGGCATTGTACAATGCTCTACTCTTCAAACATCCACTATCTCAGCCTCTGAGCCAGCTCTGCGAAATAATTCCATTTATTGTAAGTATCCGTCATCTAATTGTGTTACAAAATAATCAAAGTGTCCGGACTCACTGTAATTTTTGTCTACATGCCCTCTGGTTCTTCAGTTGGCTGACAGTCAATATCTAATTAGGACTCTTCCATGGTATCCTTACTATAATATGGCTCAGCTTATTTGTGTTTGAAATTACGTTTCTCGGTCGTCTGCTGATCGATTAGACTACAAATTTTCTTAGACACATTCAAATGATTTCCCAATTGTCATAAGGGGGTTTATTTCCGGTATATTCGACGCATTTTGGTAAGCTTAGGAACAAATCATCTCGAAATGTCCATTTTCGTCACATTGTGAGCTGTTTATTTGAGATTGTTTTGGTGTTTCAGGTTGGGTTAGGGTTGCCAATCACGTTTCTGCGAAATGTGTTCACCCATTATAGACACAGCTCCTGTTTGTTTGCGTATTTTGTAACCTCATCGCGCTGAGTATAGATTGAAAATTATACAGTTTACCGTACACCATTTCCCACTCCTAATATTACCTATAAAGTATTCGGCATCCGGCAGCACTTCCCCGTTTCAGTAATATTTCGCAATCGCCAGGTGCGCTCATGTATCTATCGAGTATCGGTGCGCTAGCCCGAATTTGTAAGCATCATTCCCCTATCCTACCGAAACTGAATGACGTTGGTAATATCTATTTTCATATCTGCAAATTGCAAGTGTTCTCGCCATGTTCTGCTGAGTATGGATTGTGTATCTGTTGGCGTGGAATCATGGGCGTGATTTTAAAAGATCTCGGTGCGTCTAGCCTAACGTTAGGGTTTATGGCCTACCGTTAGGGCTAGGCCGAACTTAAAACAACTTCGCCAGTAACAACCTTGCGATGTACGTTCGTGTGGGAACAGTATGATGGGATACGCGTCGAGTGCGCATTTAAAGCCTAACGTTAGGCCTGACCGTTAGGGCTAGGCCGAGCTTATAACAACTCCGCCAGTAACAACATTGCGATGTACGTTCGTGTGGGAACAGTATGATGGGGTACGCGTCGAGTGCACACTAAGCCTAACGTTAGGCCCTACTGTTAGGGCTAGGCCTAACTTAACTACTTCGCCAGTAACAACCTTGCGATGTACGTTCGTGAATCATGAGCGTGTTTTGAGTATGGATTGTGCATTTGTTGGCTTAGAACTTTGGCAGTCGAAATAGTCACTTTTGAGCCGCGCTTGTTGCAAGGTTCGTGTGTAGAAACAAAACACAGATAATACTGTTTTAGCTACTTATCCAATTCAAAGAAAATGAGTCCCGCAACTGCCCGAAAAGTTAAAAATAGGATGACGAGATCCAAAGTCCTATTGACTTTGCACAGGGTTCAGCATATTTTACCCCCCAGTGACGTAGTTGCGTGACGTACGTAATAAGAACATCGGATCTGTGAATAGCCACACTGATTTGAAGTATATGTAATATCCATTTTGAACCAGTTCCACGAAATTGGGGTGTCAGGTAACAGTTTTTCATTTCTGATTAAACATGCATTTCTGGTATTTTAAGCGGTTGCAAAGTGATGTATGTTAACACTTTTACACAAAATAAAGTGAATGATGAGAGCCTGCGCTCCTGCCTTCAAGAGGAGGAAAAATGGCTCATCAAATGATCAATTGATTTTGTGCAATTACATCATGCATTGCTCAAGAGGGTCAGTGTGGTGTTTTGTAGGAGGTCAAAGCATATAATCAAGTGTTTCCTGCAAAAGCTGATTGCGCAAAGTGCTGTTTACACCTAAAAATGTCCACAACAAAAGATTTGCATGTACATGAGCACCTAGCTACTGCAAAAGTGCAAACATTAGTCTCTTCCATCCTTTTTTTGCTGAGGGAATAATAAGGATTATTATGGTTTGTGTTTGGTAAATGATTCCAACTGTTATTATTGTGAACCCATATGATTTACATTCAGGAGAACAAAATTACCATATGTTAATACTTTTCTGCTACTGAGCACCTGCATTTCTATAAATAAAATCACTACATGCATATCCCGATGAGATGAACCAATAATGGCTATACTACTAAGTGTCCTGTTCTGTTTGGTGTAAGACTGACCATCCATGATAGCTGCCATGCACTTTTTCATGAACTTTTTTCTGCTATGTCTTAGTCAAATTGTTGATATCAAAACTCCCTATTTTGCATAATTAATTGGTATTCCTGCTAGTAGTCATAAGGTGGCGAAGCTCCATGTAGTCCATCCTAAATATCACTCAACTTTGTTCAGCCTAGCATAAGTGACCAAGATCAAACCAGGCTGATTAGGGCAACGTTTGACTTTGGTGAGCATTTAACGCCCACTTAATTTACCACTGTTTCCTGGTTTCATTTGATAATATTTATTGTGGCGATCAGTATCCACGTGTGCAGTCTGGTACGTGGGGTCAATTGGAGCTATAACGTGAAGCGCTGTTAGGATACCTGCTGTCCCACTGACCCGAGCGTCATTTGTAAGTCAATTATCTGGAACACGATGAAAATAGTTGACTTGGGAGACAACAGCTGTCCTCCATAGTAGAACAAGCCTAAGCCCAAACTTCCAGTAAAAAAAAGCAACGTTCTCCATCACAGGAAACACGGGATCACAGGGGAACAGGAGGAGCAGAGGCAGACAACGTGCCACATGTGTCGACATCCCGAGGAGGAATACTGAACTGAGGGAGCCGAGAGAGATTGCTGTCTGCATGTTGGACAGAGATGACTAGAGGATCCATGCTAGAGTTCAGCTGTGGCCGACCTAGTGAGTAAGTGCAGGGATGAATGCTTGTTTTCAAAACACATCGGAGCTTTCAACAATGAACAGGTCGGTTGGCTTGATGAACGATTAAGTAAATATTACGTAATATAGATAATATCGGGCAATAATTGAATTATGCAATATGTAGTTCAGTCCATTTAAAAAATGCACCTACTATCTCTGCGTGACTCAACAATTTCTTTTAAAAAAATGGTTATAAGTACATTTGTTACATTTTGGTAATGAGGCGTCTGCATTCTTTTTTAAAGCCAGTGATGCTGATTATTGCGATCAATAATTGCGATCAATAGTTGTCATGTGTGCCGATGTGAACAAATATTATTGAGTGGGCATGCAGGGCTCACAAGCACAGTCATGAGATCTCGACAACCATGGGTCTAATTCAGTTGAAGAGTGCTAACAATACAATTGGCAATAAACTGTTGGTCCTCATTATTGAGGGGTGGGGCCAGATACAAGTGAATTCAGTGACATATTCTAAATCCACTGCTGTTCAATATTGTCAGTCGCTACCATGATAAATGATCAGTTGATAGGACTTACAGTATAGTTATTCAAATCTTACCAACTCACTAAGCTCATACCAATTTGGTCAGTGCTGATTCATAGCACACATGTGTTGCATCGATGAATATGATGAATGTATACCAACTGTCAAAACGTATGAAATTGCATCTCTGTAGAAATATCGTAGGCCAGGAATCACAGAGCTCATGGCTCTTGTTCAATCATAATTTTGATTGAGAACACAGGGAATTTACAAGTAATTATTGCTCATGCTTAAACTAGTATGATATTATTTTTTTCGTCTGTTGGCAGTGAAGTCTCACAGGTTTCGTGTATAGTCGTGATTCTGCAAACATCTGTCGTCAAATCACCGCTGATCTCTCAGATGGGTAATTTCTCGTAGCATCTATTTATTCATTTCCATCAATTGTTTCTTATCACATGTCGATAAGTAGTCGAAATTACGTGAAATGCTCACTATCATTATTCTAACGTACTCAACTCGCAGGACAGCCATATTAATTTTATTTTATTTCCTCGATTTATGTAATACCTACTGTGCATTTGAAGTATTTGCAGCTACAACAGTTGAAAGATCATATGTTTATATATTATATATTATATATTATATGTTTATAAGGTTATTCCATTTTGTTGCAGCACCAGAGTCTAGTTGAACGGTAATGTATTTTATTTCTCGAATCTCTGATGATCCCTTCGCAGCCCATCAATCCATACTTTATTAAAACCATATTCTCCAGCTGGAATACTAGATGGAACATTTGTGGGACTTTTGATGAGTCCCTCATCGCAGGTAAATCATCATACAAAGCAATATCCGAAATCCAAGAACGGTTTTTAAAGCCTCATTAAGGGGGGCTGACACAAGAACGGAACCTGATATTGCTCAATGCAGAAAAAAGTGGGGTAGTTGTTGCAGTATTATTATTATTGCTGTACGCTGTAAAAAGAGTGTTTAGAAAGTGAGGTCAAATATGTGTTGAGCATTTATATTTAGAAGTAGATGGAAGGTGTTCATTGAACACTGGTGTTTCGAAGTTTTACACCCAAAATGGTGTCAAAATGTGTTCAGAGAAGTGTTTGAACTCTAGGCACAGTTTTCGCAGTGTAGTGCTTACTTTCGACTTCCGACAGTACATTCAACATTTACCCTCCCAATTCGTACCACACTAGTTCTCACCACTGTGGGATTCACACAATTTCTTCTCTGTTCCATTCTAGTCCAGTCAATGAATGGTTTGACCTTAAACAAATTGCAACAAAAGCGTTTTCAATGAAAATTGGTAGAATGAATTTTTCTCTACAACATATTAAAAATCTACATAAATCTACGTTTGCGAAATACTGAAAGAATCATATTTGATTACGAAATTGTAGTTAATCTGAACATGTTCGTTATCAGTTACCGTAACCAAGTTTCCCGGGGACCACAACGCTGTTACTATGACTACTCGAGTTAACCTAGCTGCCAGGACCGAACTCCGGGGACTACGTGTGCCATCGTTATCACTATTAGCGCAGTCATGCGAGTTATCTGGAAGTTATTACTGACGTTATGAGGATACAGGTAAGTCCCCGATCGTTATTAACTGAATAGCAGTTTCATTCAACACTCGTTAAGGTCTTCAAGCCCAACAAAGGGATCTCGATCCGTACAGCGTACGCTAGGCCTAACGTTATGTGTATCGAATCGTCTATCGCTAACTTAGTTTATGTCTTCGGAGTTTCCATATCATTCAATCCAGCGATATCTTGTACTAATTGCTCCCAAATGGGACCCACTTCCAAATAGGGCCTAGGTCCCTTGAGAGTTTAGGATCCTAGTTACCTGTAGACAACCAGAAATGACTAAAAGAAGAGTGACAATGATAGGCCTAACGTTAGCCTAACGTTAGCTTAGGCTATGTGCGCACAATGATGAGAAACCCATTTCGATTTTTTTCATCTACGGATGCCTTTAAGGGCCATTTGTGATTCTCGGAAGATCTCATAGGATGGCAATTTCAGGGGGAATATCACACAATTTTCGAGGTTTTATCATGCCGAAAAATAGTTTGAGCAATCATATTACACTTCTGTTTTGAAATATCACCCTGTGCTACTGGATTCTCTTCATCTCAACCTATCCATAATTGATTTCGTGGAATGCAGTTCACATTTGAGTGAAACGCTGAATGTTGCTGTATCATGTTTATCTTATTTATTTCACAGGTCTATTATTCCGGAAATTATGCATAATGCTAACATTATCCTGGCTTTGCGTATGCATTTTGTTTGTTTGAGAGTTAATATGGTCGTTCCCAGAATAGTCCCAGTGATTTCAGCATAATAATTCTGTCTGATCACCCCTCATGTTGCCTTATTCTTGGATCGTAGTTCATTCTTGTTTCATTTATTCTCGAAAGGCTCTCTTTTGTGTAGGTATGATGGCGTACCTGTCGAGTGCGCACATAAGCCTCTCAACAGCTCTCATAAGATTCAGTGAAATCTTAGCAGTTTACCTAATTCACTAGATGTTATATTTTGTATATTTACCTGACGAAACACAGTGTTTCCTTCTTCTTGTTTGATCGGATAAACTTCTACAGGTGTACCCGTCGAACGCGCACTACACCGTGGACAATAGTGAAATTGATGGCGCATGTTAAACTTATTTTACTTTCGTCATTTTGGAACGATGTCTGCCCTGTGGCGCGAGGAGACTAAAATATAGCTAAAAATAATAATTTTCGTCAGATTCCCTTTTGAATGAACTGGATCAAACTGTGCTGAAATTAGTGAACTTGCTGCTAAAAGTGATATGGAATTTTATTCAAGGACTGCATTCGACGGGTATGCGCACTGGAGGGGTACCCTACGATACGATTCTAGTTTAGCCGCATATGAAATGCGAGATGAATTTATATACCATGTACCATGCAACAAGCCAAGAACCTGGACGAGTTCTAAGTGCACATTCATTTGTCTGCTTTATTTGTAGAATGGAAGTCTGCGTTTTGTGTGGAAAATCCTCTGAAAACGAAGATGGTGAAACTGTGCAATTACGGCAAAAAGGTGTAAAGGGAATCATAGATGCAAGCAAAGAACGCGGGGACAACATTAAGGTGACGGTGGGACAGAGGGTGCACACGCTATGCCGCAAACGTTATTGCAATAGGCTGATCATTGCCAGCGACAAGGCATCCAAGACTAACGATGGTTCGAAGCGTGCGCTCCGTTCTCAAACAGAACACTTCAAGTTCAGTGAGCACTGTTTTTTTTGCAGTCAGCCTGCTGGTGGAAGAGAACGAAAGTATCAGTGCTCCAGCGTTAAAACAATCGAATTTCAAAGGCGTATTGAGTTCCTATGTGATGAACGTGGCCAGGAGGACGAATGGGCGAACCAAGTGAGGGCAAAATTAGCACTAGTAAGTGATTTGCATGCAGCGGACGCAGTATACCACTGGGCTTGTAGTGTTAATTTCCGAACAAAGAAGCAAATTCCACAGTATCTCACCGAATCACCACAGGCAAAGCGATTGCCCGGACGCCCAGAAGACGAGAACCAAGCGTCTGCATTTGCGGATGTTGTTGAATATTTGGAAGGAAATGATGATGCTCAATCTACCCTAGGCGATCTCGTCAATAAAATGAAGGAATTTTGTGACGTTCCCTACAGCACTGTCCATATGAGGAAGAAACTGCATGACTATTTCGGAGAATCAATCATGATTACTGAGGTCAATGGGAAACCCAATGTTGTCACGTTCACAAATATGGCATGGTCAATTTTGCATGATTTCTACAAACGTCCGAAACATCAGAGTTCAGAGTCTGAGAAGCTATCTGTAATTACTGCTGCAGCAAAACTGATCAGGAGTGACATGAAGTTGATGAGTTCTTCCAACACTTATCCAGCAGCAACGGACATATCTGCAGTTGACAGGAATCTCGACTACGTTCCCGACAGCGTGAAGTTGCTACTGAGGATCATTATGAATGAGAAAAGAGACACACTGAAAGTTGCATCAATTGGACAGGCACTCATTCAGGCTGCCCGCCCTAGAGCTCTAATGGCGCCATTGCAGGTAGCCCTCGGCATTCAAATGCATCACCACTTTGGATCACGGTTTCTTGTGGATACGATGAATAAGTTGGGGTTCTGTTGTTCCTATTCTGAAGTACAGAAGTTTGAAGCCAGTGCCGCAGAAAGTCAAGGAATTCATATGCCGAAGGTAGGCCCAGATCATGTCGTGCAATTTGTAGCGGACAACGTCGACCATAATGTCCGAACACTAGATGGCCACGGTTCCTTCCATGGGATGGGTGTTATCGCAGGAATAACTCCAGGGATTGAGAATAAGACGAAGGTTGACCGGGTGTCTGCTAGTGCTAAGGATCTTGCCACCTTGGGTAAGATTAATATCTTGTACTACACAAAGAAGCAGTCTCCATTGACAGATCTTACTTTTGAAGAGCTCCGAGACGTCAGGGGTACCGATCCAACATGGAAGCTCGATTTCTTATGGAAGATCATACGTCCCTTGAAATCGCCAATTCCCGGTTGGTCTGGCATGATGCAGATGGTACAGCAGGGGGACCATCCAGGAAAGTCGTCTGTGTTCTTCTTTCCGATGTTCGACATGAATTCCAGTGACACATCGTGCATCTACTCAACTCTGAAATTTGTGTGCTCAGAGGCAGAGCGCAACAACACGAAGGCTATAATCACTTTCGATCAGCCGCTCTATTGGAAAGCTCTAATGATCATGCTTCATGAGCCAGACGATAGTGATCTCAAGGGAACTGTTCTGCGTCTTGGAGGTTTCCACATGCAGATGAGTTTCTTGGGATGCATAGGTCATATAATGGCTAACTCTGGCTTGCGTGAACTGTTGGAGACCATATATGCCGGAAATACAGTCACTCACATGTTGACCGGCAAAGCTGTAGCCAGGGCTGTGAGAGGTCACCTCCTCGTTGACAATGCCTTGAACTATATAGTTGCTTCCAAGGTACTCAAGCCAAACCATCAACAAAAGGATCCAGCAAACTTGGAAGTGCATGAGTATGAGGCAGACTTGGGAGTACAAGAGTCTGATGCTCTCGATGAGATGTCAACAAGTGCTACAACCTCATCCGACTGCCATGATGCTAGTATGGAACGAAACATTTCCCACAAGAACACCTGCACGTCTGTCACTGAACTCTACGATAAACTGTTAGATAAGACGGTTTTGCCTGAGGATGTTTGTGAGAGCCTGTTGTTGGATGAAATCAATCACATGATCGAGACTGAAAAGGACACCATGCGTCACCTGCGAACTGGATCGCTTTGGTTGCAGTATATGGACATGGTCGATTTGCTACGATTATTTATGAAGGCTGAACGGACAGGAAATTGGAAACTACACCTCACGACCGTTGGTGCTATGCTGCCTTTCTTTGCCGCTGCGGGACATAACTTGTACCTGAAATCGGCCTATGTATACTTGCAGCAGATGCTAAAGTTAGAGGATGATCATCCGGACGTTCACACAGCATTTCAGAATGGCAATCATGTCATCCGCAGAAGCAATCGCTACTGGGCAGGATTGTCTTCCGATCTCATTATAGAACAAGTACTCATGAGGTCCGTCAAAACAACAGGAGGGATGACCAGAGGACGCGGAATGACGGATGCTGAGAGAGCAAGATGGCTACTCTCCATGCCAGCCTGTGCAGAGATGAATGGTGCCATGCAAGAACTGTGTGGAGTTGACTACCACACGAGCAGTCAACACAAGGAGTCGTCGGAGGCACGTAAGGAAAGAGACCACGAAGACGTATTCACCCTCATCTCATTCCTGGATAATCGATCTCCCTTCGCAGACGATCCCTCCCTACGAAACATTGAGACAGGGGTGATCGCAGCCGAGAATGTGAACGTCGACAGTGCAAAGGCAGTTGGCACCAGTGTTGTGAAAGGAATGGTCGGCAAGACAGTGGCAGACATCTCATTCAAACGAGCTGAACAAGTGGTTACCATGAATGCTAAAACAGCCGTCACAGTGGATGGGGAGTCGTGTGAAGTTGACCCTCAACTACTTTTCCAGCGATTGATGATTGCCTCTGATGGGATGTACGAAGACAAGGCTGACATCTTTCGTTTTGAGCTGTGTAGTCAACCGTCATCCCTGTTCGACTCATCTGGCCTAATGCGACAGGGAAACAAGGCATCACTGGCTGACGCTGTGTGGGGTCTCGGTGACTGTAACGCAGAAGCGCTCCCTTCTGGTGCTATACAGTTTGTGTTAGACGGGGGATCGCTTTTACAACGCCTGCCGTGGCGACAGGGTGAGAGTTTCAACTCAATTTGTCACTTGTACACGGAGTATGTCAGCAAGAAATACACTGAGGCCATTGTTGTGTTCGACGGATATTCGAAGGGATCAACCACTAAGGATAGCGCCCATATCAAAAGGTCAAAAGGCGTTGTGGGGGCGACTGTATTGTTCTCCGGCGACATGCCTTGTCGTTCCCGGAAGGACGTCTTCCTGGCTAATGTAGCGAACAAGCAGCGTTTCATCAACATGCTCGGTGAACGCATGGAAGAACGCGGGATCAGAGTGTTCCATGCTGATGATGACGCTGACTTGATGATTGTCCAGAAAGCTGTGGAGAGTGCCAGAGAACTACCTACAGTTCTGATTGGTGAAGATACCGACCTCCTGGTACTACTGTGTTACCATGCTGACATCTCATCGCATGACCTGTACCTAATGAGTGAAAAATCCAAGCAGAAGATCTGGGACGTGAGGAAAACGAAATTGGTGCTGGGCGAAGAAACCTGTCAGGGATTGCTATTTGTGCACGCTGTCAGTGGATGTGACACAACATCTCGTCCATATGGCATCGGCAAAGGTGCAGCACTCAGGAAATCAATGGACGACGATAATTTCAAGAAACAGGGAGAGGTGTTCACCAGATGGGCAACTAAGGAGGAGATCGTACAAGCTGGAGAAGAAGCTATCGTCAGTTTGTACGGAGGTATGCGAGGGGAAAAACTGGACAGTTTGAGAGCGAGAAAGTTCTACGGTAAAGTAGCATCAAGCAAAACAGCGGTTAAAGTACAGGCACTACCACCAACCTCAGCAGCTGCAACCTTCCATAGCCTACGAGTGTTCCTCCAAGTGCAGGAATGGATCGGAGAGCGGAACGATCTGGTACCCAACAGATGGGGCTGGTACACCAATAACGACAGACTGATGCCGATCAAGACGACAATGGAACCAGCACCGGACGCATTACTGAAGGTTATCAGATGTAAATGCAAGACCAACTGTGACACAAAACGATGCACCTGCCGGAAGCATGGCTTGGACTGCTCTACTGGGTGTGGCGAATGCCGCGGGATCGGTTGCACCAATGTTGCTGAATGCACTATCGACATCGGTGATGAGTATGATGAGGTGTGAAGATTATTTTTGGGAAGGGAAATGCAATAAGTGGCATTTCATTTGTTCCCTCATTCTGCCTGGCCTCCACTGTTTTTTCGGCACCCTATTACACGTGGGGTGGGGGGTTAAGGAGGTGGACTAGGTTCCTAAGCACTCATTCTTTCGGGTGGGCAGGGGATATGTGGCGTCGTTACCAGTTAGAGGGCTTGTGAGTTAATATGCCCTTGGCTAAACAGCCCAGCTGGTGGCGGCGTAACAGTCCCCCTACTTCCTCTTGGGGAGGGGGTACCGGCTCCTCACATCCCTATTCCTAACTTTCCTCCCTTCCCTCTTATCCATACACCCCCCAAAATCGCTATATAGGCTGCCTTGCTAATCATCCTCTGAGCCGTTGTCCCCCTCCCCCTCCTGGTCCTTCTTCCTTCGCCCCTTCTCCCTGCCTCCACCTTCCATTCGAGCCTTCACTCGGCCGAGCCAGCAGTGGATACCCTTCGGGCTCTCGATCTGGCTTCCTCTCTTCCTCTACACACCCCAATCTCCAGCTGTCCAGCAGGACATTTCCACCCGCATCTCAGCCAGACTGTAGCGGCTCCATTCCTTCTGGCATCCAGTTAGTGGTGTAACATTTAGCTTTGTACTCGGGTTGGCGAATTACCGCCACCGATATTTGCTAAGCTATATCCGCAGACTAGCAAGAGAAGTTACTCGCAGAAGAACATACTTACTAGAGTAGCCAACAACTATGGCATGAAAATTAGTGCAGGGAAGTTAACGCCAGTTTTAGTAAATAGCTCATTATAGCTGAACAAACATTCGAGCTGATACTGCACTGGACGGCGAACCAAAGATTGCGGAAATCAGCGCATTCAGACTGCAACAGCTCCAGCAGTAATGACAGGCTGTGAGACCTGGACGCTATCGGCGAAAGTGAAAGGATGATTCAGGTATTCGAGAACGAGTGACTGAGGAAGCTGCTCCGCATTGACCATAGGGCGAATGAGTATGTATACGGCAGAATCGAGAACTATATGGTGCTAAAGTGACTCTAACTTGCTACAGTCAGAGGGCAAAACTGGCTTGGTCTGGACACATCACAAGACACGACAGCCTTTTCAAGACCATCTCTCAGGGCACCATCGATGGTAGACGCCGACGATGTCGACAGAGAAAAAGCTGGACAGATAAGTTAAAGACTTTGAGGGCCTGGTCATGCCGGACCTACTCACCAAGGCTACTGACGGACCGGGCATGGAGGAGGATTCCACCCGGCGACTTCCAAAGTCAAGAGACTGCGTGAGTGAGTGAAAGTGATGTCGCTCGCTCCATTGACTGAAGGTATATGTTTTTCATTATCTGGAATCCATTATTGGAAAGACTTTAGAATGACCTTTGTTGGCGGAAAGAAGTAGTCA
>JAUOBX010000017.1:14101-25591 GCA_032360705.1 Eupentacta quinquesemita
CTCAATCAGTCACTTTTCGTCAGATTGCAACAGTGAAACAAATTTACATGTACCAGGTGAGCTACTGTGCCATTGGCTCTCTTGTTATTTATCGAAAGAGTGAGAAAATAACCTAGCAATACTGGCCATTTGCTATGTGAATGTGAAATTTCAATTTCTTATGTTCTCTGTGCAGACGTTCATCGTGGACAGCGACATCCTCAAATCGTGTCTGCGTCGGTTACGGTGCAAGCGCCACCCCAAGAACAAGTTCAAGCTGGTAGAGAAGGAGCTACTGGCTGACCCTACCTGGCCCCCCTTAGAGCGTCGGGGGTCACCGAATGAGGGCAACCAAACCGAACTCGTCGATGAGATAACGTGACAGACCCTCGAGAAACTTGTGATGGTTTTCATTCTTATTTGATATATTATTATGTAGGTATAGATAAACTCCTGGAGGCTTATTTCGTTATTGGCTATGGTAGATCACAAGGTTGTGGGGATATATCTAGATATTGCCACGCTATGAGAAAGTTGGCATATTTTGGTCGTATTGCTTCCTGTCAATCTACAGAAATGATACTTTCAGATCATGTTACAGACCCTCTGGAGGCTTGTGATGGTTTTTCAAGCATATCTAGTTTGTAGGTTAGATAATCAGCCGAAAGGATATTGGCTGTGAGGGATCGATCACAGGGTCGTGTGAATCCCTTGTGAACTTGGGTGCTAGCAGACAGGGGTGACAAGCTCTGACTGTGAAATTTTGAGATGTTATTTTCAAAATTGAAATACTGACACGCCATGAGAAGTTTGGCTCATTTGAGTTATAGTGGATTGGAAACTAAAGTTCATTTCCAATTCCATCCCAGTACGATGTTCCATGGCAGAGTTATTCACAGATACTACCCCTGATCATCAGTGACTTGTCCAACACGCACATTTTTGCCACATTATAGTCCACAACTCTTTCTGTAATTTCCTGACGCACTGAAAAAACAATGTGTCACGTCCCGATAGTTGCAACCGCAGTAGTTGCGTAGGATTGCGTTGACTATTTAGGGGATAAATATGAGGGTGCCAAGGTCTCTCATTGCATTCAAGACGGATGATGACGTCATCGTAGACTTTGAAATGACCGAAGCGCAGCTGAGGTTATATGGTCTACGATTAAGTCATCAGAGGTCTTGAATGCAATGAGATACCGAGGCACCCTTGTTTTTATCCCCATTCATAAACCCAACAAGCTTTGAGTATTAAAAAACTGTAAAAAGGACATTTTCCATCGAATATCAGAAGTTCATAATGAAATCTCTCAAAGTGCTGGGTTACATCACAATTCAATACAACTATAGTCAGAGCAACATCACATACTGTAGATTACTTTTACATAATGTAACAATGCAAAGTATCATATGGTCAATCATAAACGAACGTGGTTGCATTTAAGTGTGTTACACACTATCCATGCCAGAAATCTTTGAGGTTAGCGAAGACTAAAACTATCTGTGCCACTATTTCAGTGATAAAAACGGTACGAAGTTGACAAAACTCAGTGTGTTGTCCAATTTGTGACTGTAGGCTAGGCGTTGTTATACACTGTGTTTAGCTGTATGCGGTAGGCTAGACCTAGCCCACACGTCAGTGTTAACAAGCTAAGCGACTATTCGCTGTGACGTCATAATGAAGAATATTTAGAGCAGGAAACAATCCAGATTTTGAATCATTTGTTGGTTGCTATAACAATCTCTCTTAACACAATGGTCAGGTAGCAGTTCTCCCTAGTCTTTTCAGACAAACTGGGCAGGGTTCGAATGGCGATTCGAAACTGGTCTCGAATGAAATAATGTGGTCAGCTCAGACTATCAGATTACAGTAAACCAATAAAGGTGTTTATGAATGGAGCTTGTAGGAGTGCTCTAATTGTTTGTACAAAGCTGAATGTCAGACACAAATCTTGAACTCTCAGCGATGGACATGCTTTATTGAACCATGTGCGATTCGATTGTTAACAATTTGAACACTATTAGTGTATGATCAGAATGATCTAATGCTGCAGTTCCAGCTTCCTCCAGACAAATGAGGGGGATGTGATAGCCTAGCGGTAATAGACTTGTGATCCAAAGATTGTGGGTTCGATTCATGGCAACTAGTCATGGCTTAGTGGTTGCATTCAAGTCTTGCAAGCATGAGGTCGTGGGATCGATTCCGGCTCGGTACAGTAAAATTGTCATCCAGTTTTCTGGGGTTCAGTGAAATTTCTGTTATCTCTCAATCATGGACGTTAACTTGTGCCAAAATTGGCTCCTGGACTGCCAGCTTGGCAATAATGTTCCAATAGGAATCATGCCAAGTTCCCCGAGGGAGGATCAATGAAAACAAACGAAACAAACAAACTTGGGGACATGAGCACAATCAGGCGCTGATTAAGGTGCTGCCAATTATCAGCTCTCTTGTATTGTTGAGGGGCTGTGACTTGTTCCAATGACCAAGGGGTATATGTAAAGCGCCTCCGAACACGTATCTTGATGGAGGCGCTATATCATGTGATCTATATATATATGTATAAATAACTAATGGCTTGTAGCGGTTGTAAAATGCTGGTTAATCGGTATATAGTTCTGCTTGTCAAAATTTGAGCTATCGTGAGCCATACCCAAGCAGTGTGTGTCAGGAGGGAATCAAAGATTTAGCCCTTGGCTTCACCTTGACAGGACATGTATTTTGTGTGCATCCAGTCATAAGCAATCACACAGGTCCTGTTGTCCCAGCTGCAATAGTGCTGGCATGCTCGAGTGCAGACACCATTATCTGCTCAGCAAGTTCAACCCCTACACTCAGAGCCAGGTGGTCTCATTGGGTATGAATTTTAGTCTGTATTGTATGTATACTTGGGCGAGGTACTTTATCTTGATCGCTTCACTCTGATTAGTGATCGAGATGAGTCCAGTCAATCCGAGTTCAAGAACGAGTCCCTGGCATCCGGGTCCAAGTCAAGACTGAGTCCTTGTCGGAGTCTCCAACATTTTTCAGACATAGTGTACAACATTAGGTTTTGCTGACTTATGTGTCTGGTCCTACGTGGCTCAGGCTACTCAAAAACACGAATAGGCTATGTCAAAGTGTTGGATGCATCATTGCTGTTATTTGTTCGAAAAAATCAGTGAAGGACAAGGACTGAGTCCCTAGCATCCGAGTCCTCCAATATAGATCTCGAAAGCTCCATCACTGACTCTGATCACATCACTCTAAGTGTAATTTGCTTAATTTATACATTGAATCGCAACTGAATTAGCTTGTTATCATCAACCATTTTACTTCTGAATTATTTCACTCCAGTGGGCGAGACGGCTCATGACAGCTTCCATTGATCCCCTTCAGACAGTGCGATTCCCTGTGGTAGCGAGGTTCAGACTAGAGTCCTTCAAGATCTTCGTCCACCATACTAGGTCTCTCTCCGTCTCCTACAGGGTGCTGTATCGGCAGTCTGTAAATCCGTGCACCTACTAATCCGACCATCATCATGTTGAACATACCAGCTAAATCTACTTGTCTGAAGACTGGCCTCTAGACTCGATGAGGTTGATATTAACCAACTGCAGATGTTGCCACAGAAAACGTCAAGGTATCAGCAAGATGTTAGTTGGCAACATATCTTGCTTTTCATGCTTTGTACCAGCAACAAGCAAAACTACATTTTGTTCCATTTTCAATTTAGTATTTATATACAAGTTTATATTTATCAGTGCAACATCTCATATTTTTAGTCTTCTTTTAATTGAGCCCTCGACACAAATCATATTCAAAACCTTTCAGTACTGAGCAAGGTGACCTTTTATATGTCAACAAGTCGTATCCTATGTTCAGTCAGACAAATCGCTGAAAATCAGATGAAATTATTGGGAGGTGAATATTGATGCTGATTATATTCTATATCATCATTTCGAATTGCCTATAAATTATGTATCACAGCTTTATATGGAGTAGTAGTGCCTGGTCACACATTTTGGATAATACATTTGCATTTGGAAAGTGTAACATTCTGTTAATACTCTGTTTGAGACAATCAAATTATGCATCGTCTTTAGACAATGGTTCTGAGGGTTATGGTGCAAACATGTGCAACTTGATCGTCATGGAGTTTTCTCTACACAGTAGGGCATCATCCTGGAGCTATACAGTATTGTGTATCCCAAGCACAACTAAGGTGATTGCCACACACTGGATGACATTACAGTTTATGCAATTGCTGACATTGTCTCAATCGGGCAGGAATTGCCTTGTTACTCTGGTGAAGCAAGGGCAGCTCCTTCGATTAACCTGAACGTAGTCACTTCTTGAGCTCACTTCTTGAGCCAAAGAACATTCCACTATCAAGGTAGTGGAACAGCATTGCTCGCTGTCGGCATCACCAGTTTACCAGCGAAAGGAAAAACCTGGTATCACCAACATAGTTTTGGGACGTCTTTTCTGTCACTATATGGCCTATATCGCTGGCAATTTAGCTGCGTTCTGATCACAGCGGGTAGTTTGGGCTCAAACAATTTTATTATGGTATTTTGTGTGGGGGAAATACTAGTGATGTTCTGTGGTAAAGGTACAAGCGGTACAGTCTGTGGGCTCCCACTGCACTTAACCATACCATTACAACTGGCTTATTTCATTGGACTGGCAGTTTAGAAACACTAGCAGTTAATGCTAATTCAATAGGTCTGGAATTCGCAGTCGAATCAGCATCATTCGAATGGAGAGATCTGTAACCAAGAGGTTTCTTGAACAGGCAGGACACAAAGCCTCATTTTAGCAGTTGATGTCATCATGACTTGCAACTAATTCCGTCGTCCTCTTGTATGGGAATGTTGAAGAGACATCACGTAACTGGTTTACCATTGTGACAACAATTCCTAGTCACAGCAGAATTGCCAGGGAGATGGGCCTTCACCTAGCAGGCAGGACAATGTGAGTGCATCCAAAGGATTGGACTAGCTCGACTGGTGATCCTCGCCTCTTCGGTGAATTCTCAGGCACAGCACCCTCATCAGGCAATATTGGAAACCTGTGAGGAGAGAGTACAACTGAACAGAACCTATACAACTGAACTGGCTCATCCAATGGACTAGCAGCTAATACTGATCCAATGGGTCCTGGGAAGGATGTAGCTCACAGCTATCCGCGTTTGAATGGAGAGAGAGAGAGATCTGTAACCAAGGCAGGAAGGAGACAATGCCACATTTTAGCAGTCGAGGTCAGCACAACTTGCTAGTAATTCACACATCACGGGGTTTACCACAACGAATCCTAGTCACCTCAAAATCGCCAGAGAGATGGGCCCTATCCTGCCAGGACAATTAAAGTGCATTCAAAGGATCAGACTAGCTCAATTGGTAAATCAACTGGTGATCCTGGCCAACTGCTGCTCTGGTGAATTCTCAGGCACAGCACTTGATCTCCATTATCTTGTTCCACTCACCCAGGCAACCTGTGAGGGGAGAGTACAATCTCTGCCTAACAGCAGTTATCTACTCTCCAGGATTGTCAGAGAGCGAACTCGTTTCCTGTGATCAAGTAATGTATGTTATGCGCTCTGAACAGGACATCAACGTGGAAAAGAGCCAAACTTTCCTATCCATCATTATTAGTAAGGCTTAGACTGCTAATAAAGACACGGGGGAAAATCTTTTTTCAAGACCAAAGTTCTTTAATTACGTTCAACCCACATGGTCCGGTACAGAAAAAGAATGAGTTGACAAATTGTGATTGACTATTACAAACACCACACAACCCCAGTCACTGGTACCTCTACACAGTACTACAAAAACAACTACATCTAATCAATTTAAGCGTTTCCAAAACAGGGTTGCCAATCACCCGCGGCGAGCTGCAGGCATGCGTTCTACATCGCTGGACGTGGTAAGGAATCAAGCATGCAGCTTGTGCCACAATCTAAAAAGGCCCACTCCAGAGGTTGCTTGTTGAAATAAGGGATTTGTGAAAGGTTTACCGATGATGGTGACAAAAATCTTTACAGGCCACGATTAATTAAACAGCTGTCGACTGCTCCAACCCTGAACAACGGGACCGATTGGGTGGCAACCCTATTTCACGAAAAAGTTTTGTCTTGTACACGATTATTATTATCATTATTATCATTATTATTTTTATACACTTTGAAATCAAGAATTGATGGCAATTCAGTGCAAGGTTCTTTCCAACTAATGGAAAGAAATAGGGCGTATGCATTTTAGACAGACGCCCGCCCCTTGGTTCAAAATGCCGAGTGCCATTTGTCCAAAGGTCACAAACACCACACCCCCCTTCCAACACCCCTTTAATAAAAGAGAAACAAAATTAAACCATTTTTTCTATTAACACAAAACTCAATAAGCTGTTCATTGCAAAAAGTTAACGTAATGAATCCTGACTAAATATCAAATTTGAGAAAAATATGACAACTTCCAAATATAATTTACATGTACTGAACTGAGCGACACAAATCGGAATCCATTGTAAAACTTATCTTCCACTGAGGCAATCAATTATTTGTCAACTTTACACCTACTCCGATTCGAGAAATTGCCAAAGATTGTTCTGCGAGAAAACCATACATATATTAATATCGATGAGCATGATTACTTTCAAAGATTAACATTCCTATACGACCTGCTGGTTCACCAAGGGAGCGGGACTGACAGGTTGTTTCAAGTCAACCAATCTCACTTTCAAACTTTTTTCATACCTCTTCCAAAAATGCATTAGGGAGGGTGGAATAAAGCGGACAGTTGTACATCTATGGTTCACATCATAGTCATTGGTGATAAAAAGAAGAAGGTCCAATTTGGGACTGACATGTCAGATAAAATTGGGGTTGCCTCTAACCAGACACGTAAGGTCGGGTGGCCAAGTTTGCATTCTACTTCAGAAATAGAGGGAAGGCAAGAACAATCCACAACTTCCATTTCTTACAAAACAGAATGAACACAACCTCAAAATAGATCACTTTCTAAATTACACGAAAATGTGGCCAGCAAGGTATTGTCAAAACTGTAGTTACGAGCACCACGGGTTGATGGTTTGTTGAAAATTCTGTGTTGTGACGAGAACACCACCCGTCGATATAGTAGAAGTACCATTGCAGTGTTTGTTTCACCAACATTGATTGGGTGGGGGGGGGGATAGGCAGTGACAGAATGACTAGAGGGTAACAAAATTAAAATCTACAGGTGACTACACACAAAAGCCATTTTTGCTAACGATAAGCTCCCCCCAAAGAATATAGAGGCGCGCAAAGGCATACATCACACCACCTTTGCATTCAGGTCAAAAGACGTGCACAAAAAAAAGTAGCTCGGTCCATCGAGCCAATAATTATTTGTAGGTAATTGTACACATTCAAGGGTTAATAACATGTTTTACTATCAAATGAGAAAAGAGGAACAATAATGAACTAAAATGTAAAAAAGAAGATACAAATCCACAAGGAGGGGAGGGGTTCCGTCCGCGAGTGCACCCGTTCTTTGTGCAACGGTGCAGCCGGCAACTACTGTGGCCCATGATACATGAAGGGGCCGAAACCAACAGGGCAAAACCTGTCTACATATATATATATACCATCAGGGGTAGCGGTGGCTCCTGAATGTAAGGGGTCCAATACTGCAATTTTATTATGAAATTGGACAAAATGCCGAGATTTACAGTGAATATAGAGCAATTATCATGAATTTTGGACCGCTTAAGGGGTAAAAACCCTTGTTTAAGGGGTCCAGACTGCCAAGAAAGGGGTCATGGACCCACAGACCCCTCAGAGCGCTACCCCTGTATACCATAGGAAAGGGATCGGCCATCCATACTTATGCTGCTGTATTGTACAAGCTGCTAATTCTCAGGACAAATTTCGGCCAATCCGCCAAAGAGAGAGCCACAGTCGATCAAACAAATACCTAGCCCACCACTTCTGGGGTGTCTCACCGTCTCGCCTACCATTATTGCTTGCTCAGGGCTGCAATGACAGCAGCAAGTCATCAGCGGTCTTAGATTTTGACGGGTTCACAGATTCCAAGTGTCCAGTGATGTGTGCACGGATTGTGAGATGACTGAAGTGCACTACTACAGAATAGTCTGTTCTGCAAAGTTCAAGATAGATTGCTGACTACATAAGCAGAATTTCATCAATTAATATGGATGCAGATTGACTCCTAATGAAGTTGGATTTGCATGGGGCAGGGACAAGAAAATATACAAATAAGATGTATTCAGGTTCTAGATATACATACAGGTTTCATTGCAGGGCAAAATCATCGAAATAACATGAAACATGCACTCGATAGGACGACGACACTTTGCATACCCACACAGCAGAAATACTGCATACCATGAAGGAATTCCTCTTTGTATCTCATACAACCATTGAACGTCCATTTGGACATTAGCTGGTATAAATTAACCTGTAGGGGATCCAAGTTTGAAAGGCCCCAAGTTACTCACAGCCTGGGTTAGGTTAGCATCAGTAACAAGTGCTCCCTATTTGACTAGCAATAATGATCTGTGCTCACAGTGACCGGTCCCCACCCCCCATCATCTACAAGTGCGATGCAGGTGCATAAGGTGCTTTTCTTATTGTAGTTTTTGTGTTTTTCACCACACTGTTTGACAACTGTTCTTCCGGTAGCAGTAGTGAGCACTCACAGGGCTCAGGAGAGCATATTGGATCACTAAATCACTAACATCCCAGCATCTGTTTCTTTTCTGTCATGCCAACTACAAGGGAAAGTTGGGAACCATATTTGAGGCAAAAACAGATTGACCAATTTTTCTTTTAGAAACCGTTATGATTTGCCCAGCCAGACTAGCGAGATAAGACAACATTTGACTGCAGTGACCGCCCGATCAATCAGTATATAATTCAGCAACAGGTACGCACCTCACTCACATTTACCCAGTCCGGCAAGCCCATCCATTCTCAACCTTTTTTTTGTCTTTGTATCATATTTATTCTTATTTTTTTTACAATTTTTCCATTCCATTATTTCAATATTTAGCCGCTGGAGATTCCAGCAATGGATTTTTATTAACATTGCACTATAATGTCTTGAAACGAAAATATAAATGTTACCATGCTAAAACACAAAGTTTCGATCAAAACGTAACAATCGCATTAGGCAAGTCCCCTCCGATTCGACAAGACCGAATTCAGAAGTGTTCCTGCATCGACCTACAACCATTAGAACATTGTTTGACATGCTCATGCTGAGAGCCACTCCCTCCCATCCTGATCCATCCTTACTACTAAGACACTGCCCAATGATAAGAGGATCTAGCACTTAAGGGTTGGATGTTGAGCCAATTTTTTGCAAGGGAAAAGCAATCCTGAAAGGGATTCTCAGTCCACATTAATTATATAAAGAACAAAAGCCATATATTTGATACACCCATGGACATCTATCAAATGTACTAAGGTTTTAAATAACCTTTGCACAATGAAAACAAAATGAAAGATTATGAGAAAATGTTCTCAATGAGAAAAGAATAAGAAGATACATTTGGCCTCTGGTGAACCTATGGGGGAGAGGTGGCTGGCAGGCAGACTGCGATTCCAGTATCTTCCGAGGGGATACAACCGGATCGTGGACTCGTGGTCAACATCGTTGGGCAGAGATTGAAATAAGAGGTGGATAGGGGAGTGCCAAGCGGCCAAGCCAATCGTTGGGCAGCATCCCACGCACAGCACCGCGTGTCGGTCGTTACGTCTCAACAGTTTTGCCACAGGCCAGCCGACGCCAGTTACCACGTTCGTTACGACAGCATCCAGAGAGGAGCAGCCGCGCAGAGTCCATCCCCTCCTCGTCCGTTCGACGAGGTCGTGCCCCGCATGTCCACAGCTAATGTCGCTCACGTATTAAAAATGATACACAACTCAGACAACCTCCACATCCGTCTGTTCCGCATCCGCGGATCCGTACAGCATGGAGCCCGGATGCATGTAATGTCCACGCAACTTTGATCGGAGGCTCCGATGCTGCGTGTGAGTCCAAATAGCTGCATCATCCCACTGCGGGGCACAGTCTCTCTCTCTCTCTCCCCCTTCTTCCCCTCCCGGTTTGCTATGTTACAAGGAAACGAAACCCTAACTGCTGCCGTCGCTGCCGCTGCTGCATCCTCGCGGGGCTGGCAGCGGCAGAAACGAAGGTGGTTGGGGGCGCTGTATAGCCGGGCGGCGGCAGAGAGGCTGTTTATCAATTCCAGATCTTCAGGAAGCTGTCCCAGCTCCCTGTAGAGACCGCCATGCCGTCCTCCGTCACGCCCAGACAGCTTACACGGTTGTCGTGGCCGGCTAAAACACCTGCGGATGATAAACGAATACGGGGTTGTCATTGGGGACAGTGGGAAATATTAGTGCATCAATCCATGTTTGTAGTTGTTAGCGGAAATCAGTGTACTGTCGTTTTGCAGTGTGCACAAAGCGTGTCATTCAATTCCAAAAGTATGTAGATTTACATTCACATTGATCTAGGTTGACATGACACTTCATAACCATCAGAGTCAGCTCTGCTTGCTTTGCCATTATCATGCCAAGCAACATATGACCTAATCTTCAGAGTAATAGCCAAAACCAGGGTCTGAAAAACTTGATTCAGGTGCGGGTACACAACTACCCATATTACTTTTTCTGACAAAATTATCTTCAGAATACTCTGTTGTGCCATACATTTCCTGAGAACTATTGTCCATATGGACTCTGGAGGCACAATAGCACTCTCAAGCAGCGC
This sequence comes from Eupentacta quinquesemita, assembly GCA_032360705.1. Classification (NCBI taxonomy): domain Eukaryota; kingdom Metazoa; phylum Echinodermata; class Holothuroidea; order Dendrochirotida; family Sclerodactylidae; genus Eupentacta; species Eupentacta quinquesemita. Next base: position 24,841 of record JAUOBX010000017.1, read on the forward strand.
AGTGTTTCTTTTAACCCCGGTACGGGACAATCATCAATGTTCAAATGGACTCACCTGCACGATCACCCTTGAGAGAATCCCAGACATTGCAGTTAAAGTCGTCGTAGCCCGCAAGTAGCAGGCGGCCACTCCTTGAGAAAGCTACAGAGGTGATACCACAGATTATGTTGTCATGTGAGTACATAATTAGTTCTTGGTCGGCCCTGATGTCAAAAAGTCGGCAGGTTGCATCATCGGAGCCGGTGGCAAAAGCCAGGCCGTTAGGGAAAAACTGTGGGCAAAGGAGGAAAAGATGGGATTAACATTGAGAAAGAAAGAAATGTTGAAGGCATAAGATGCATACAGCACCAAAGTAGTTTCCTCCCGGGTGCCAACATCACAGCTGAACTGACTAGTGCAATGTACAGGATGTTAGAGTTCGCACCCAACTAGACTGGGGCTCCACCGATGATCGTATCGGACATCGGATCGGGGCCAATATTTGGACTACCGGCAAAACATCGGATCGGCCCAATTGCCGCCGGTTCGTACCAATGTTTTGCTCATTTATATTTCACACCATACAGCGTTAAGAAAGTTTGGCGCTGACTCAGAATGAGTCACAGACTTTCCCGCCACTGTGTACGTACCTATATCAATTATCACAGGGTACCAGTGTTGACATGTACAGTACTGTATGTGCAGTGTACGCAAGTTTCTCCAAACTGATAGCTCCCACACACAGTTAAAGTCAATGGAGAATTCCTATTGA
>JAUOBX010000018.1:0-12218 GCA_032360705.1 Eupentacta quinquesemita
TACCTAAACAACTGCTAATTTTCAGGTAGAGTATCACTCATCGTATAGTTGCCAGTTGTACGAGTAGGCTAACATACAGACATCAACTTTGCTACACAGTTTGTGCCCCGGACTAAGATAGCACATGGTATTCTCTAGATCCCCCTTTTCAACTACCTACGTATTTGCTACAACTTCTCATAATTCTACAAATCTTCGTACATCTGCAAACTGAGAGGTTGGCTGAAAGTTGATTGAGGAACAAACACAGGTTTAACCAGGTCATTGATCGAAATATAGCTCATAATCTCAGCGCTGTATATGTGACAAGAGCTATTCCGTCCTATTATTCCAGATGGTTTATTATATGACAGATGGTCAAATTATATCGAAAACTCATTATCGAACTTGGTCATAGATGTGATTAGGATTACGGTACCTACGGATTGTTTTACCGATAACTCTGTTGAGATATGAGAGCGTGGTAGCCTAGCTGACTGAAGCGTCGAGTTCCTGGTACAGAGGTTGTACAGGTTCGAGTCCACGTTGTATCCTTCGGTAAGGTACTTTATCTCGATTAATTCGGAGGGCTATAATGCGCACCGGAAAATATTGGGAAGATAATTTGTGGTTGGCCGCACTAACCATAATTATTCATCCTACTCCAGCCAGAGACCATGATCGATATTTTACAATTGGAAAATACTGAGACAATGCGCATCAGTTTGACTCGTATGAACTTTGGGCTGAAGCTGGTATTTTAGTTATTTCTCAGCAACAATATTGATTTATCCGACGTTTAATCTCATCTGTACAGTTTTGGGTCGAAGATGGTACTATCATAGTTATTTCTTAGCTACAGTAATTGAATATCTGCCTCAGAACTCCATCCGTGCAGCTGCCTCCAGAGAGTATGATCTCCGAGTTGAAGCTATTTAGTTCAGAGCCTGTTCTTGAATATTTGAGTATTGCGATAAAAACAATCAAATCACGGCTGATTGGCTAAATGGGTGATGATGGTTGGACTAATAATATCCGGTTCGATAGGACAATATAAGTTATTGTCGGAAGAGACGAAGCACCTGGTATACACACATCACGTATACACTATAGAGAGGGTGTTCATGATTAAAACACCTCTCGAAACACTTTTTATTTGATAAAAAACGTGATTGTTTCGTAGACATGTCTTATACTCACTCATTCTTTCATGGAACCACATGACTGGGAGGCACACACTGCATCCACATGCTGCCCACCTGACCTCCCCAGGGCGAGCAACTGAGACATTTGTCATGTACGCCTATGCATATATGCCCTTATTGCATGAGGTGGGCGAGCCGCGGGCGTAGGCCTACCCATGAACATGTGCCAACCACGGGCTGTGTGGCCAACCTGACACGGCGGCTTCAACCCACCGGGGTTCGTGCATGCAGAGAGCAAGGGATGGAGATCGTCCACCGGGAGACGCGTCATACGCCTGAAGAAACGCAGTGGGCAGTCACGAACTAGGCAACATGTTTAGGTAGGAAGTATAAAATACTTTTTTTTTATCTATTAACTCGGAGATACCTTTTCCCCCAGTCAGTAGTTTGGTGCATTGTATGAAATATCCTGTGGAACCTTCCGTGCCATCTTCGGGAAGAAACGTGAATCTTTATGCCAGTTTCCACTATATTTGTAGATGTTATTCCTAATATTTTATATCACGAATGCCGCAGCACATCCAAATAAAATGGATTATTTTCAAACAGAGCAAACTTGTATTTGTCATTAGTCCTATTGGCATCCCATGACAGCCGCGCAATCTGTTTCGCCCCCTTACCTAGATGAACCAGTTGATGAGCACTGAATGCTTTTTGTTGTTGGGATTTGGCATTAGTTTTAGGGCTAGCCTTAGTGACGATTATTGTATATCACTTCGCATCCTGCCAGATCAAATGCATTCCGCGGGGTTATCTGTAAAATAAATCAGCACACTCATTTAGGATCTTGACGTTGCCGTCGAACTTCAACACATTTCGAAATGGTATCCGCACCCAAAACGTGACCCTAACGCCGGCCCTCTATATACGTTGAGTGGGTATTGCCCGAGTTCCAACTGGTGTCTAACTGACTATGAATCGAATGCAGACACTCCACTGAATGAACATATAAAGTACGTGTCCACTCTCATTCTCTCAATGACCTGATAAAACGTGCTATTGGATTTCCGATAGTACAATTTGTCATATTGGAAATGTGGATTTCGATTACAGCGATGGCAATGGATCAAACTACAGTGAAAATGGTATCGATCAGAGTAAGAATAGATAGCTCATTGCATACGGCGAAATTCTGTTTAGGGCGAAATCACACTGTACTTGGATGGTTGCGACAACTTTGCCCAGTGAAGTAAATGGTAACAATAACTGGTTTTAACTGTTTACACATGCATGGTAGGCTAATAAATGAGATGTATAAAGCGAAACACATTGTGAACCTTTTGGAGCATATATAAACTGGTAGTATAAATGGTAAATATCGGAAGGAATTTCACCCTGAGCATGCATGTACAGATGGGGGTAATGCTTGTTTATGCGTTTGGAAGGAAGAGCCCGAAGGATATTCGCAGGCCTGGCTGACCTGTGATAATATTGTAGACAATCACACAATCTAGGTCAGTAATGCAGTGTTGGAATACGTTGCAATTATTACGTGACATACTTTGCGTTATGCTCACCATGTCAATGCAACTGCGCTGTCAATTTGTGTTCGACATTAGAGAACGAGATTGTTTAAACTTATTCGCGAGCAATCTAGACCAGGGAATCAAATGCAGCATATGTGTGCTTTCGATAAAATATAATATAAATATATTCAATATTATTTGGCTTTCAATAGGCCATTAGGCCTACATGATATCACAGCGTCAAAATGTTAAATCAGGTTCTCATATATGGCCCTGTGTACATTCGCAACTGACGCCTTCATCCAAGAATTCAATATAGGAATAATATGATTATTGGATGTCATCTCTCCGCTGAACATAGTATCTTCCACCTCATTGGTCGCGACTTCCGACTCTCATTTAATAAACCAATCGAAACACCCCGCTGAGAGGTTCTCTCCCGCGTCCTCCAATTACACTAAACGTAGCTAAATACATCGTTGTGGCCAAATGTGCAAGACGGCAACACGCAACTTAATATCCCTTAATTGTGTTGTACCTCACACCCCATTGGTCACAACTTCTAATGCTCAATTAATAGACCAATCAAAATAATTCTTACAGCGACGTCACTTTGTAGGATCGTTGTCTCCGATGCCATAACGATTACACGCTCGTATCCTCCAGTGATTTAATTTAGGCCAGTCAATTTGCTTACGTATGGGAGCAAGCATAAAACACACACGGCAAGTTCTCGGGCGTATTAAACGAAGTTGAAGAAACGGTCGGAGCCTGTGGCATTTAATTGTATTACATGACGGCTAAACAACTGCATAGATATAATATCATCGATAGATACGAGGTCGGGGAGGGAGTATAAGGGCACATCACATCAGCACTGGGGCTTGGGAGAGTGTGGATTATTACAATGATCGGATAAACTGAATCTCTAGAAAACAAACTTAGACACTTGATAGGAAAAACAACACATTGTCTATACAACTGGGTCAGGGTGGGGATAACAAGTTGAATGATACATGAGCTACAAAGGTTCCATATCAAGTTTCTACACCTAGCCTAGCCCGATTTTATTATTTTGAGTTGAAGCAATAAGAGAACTGCTCAAATTCATCTTGAGGAGAAATGAGGACAAATTGATTCATTGATAAAATAAATCATCTTCAATTGACACATAAACATATATGTAGGGTACTATAGAACAGTCTTCATATTTCAGCTGTATTGTGACAGTTGGAAAAACACCGCTGGTAAAGGTCTGGAATGCTCTGTCCGATATATTACCTTCAGGTTGTGGATAGGGGAATTAGAGAAGCTTCTATAGAACATATTATTCTACAAAATTCCGTCTCAGAACTAGAATTCTCTTCAGGCTTATGCCTATACTTGATGAAGGGAGCCGTATTATTTCCAACCTAAATAAATAATATACTATAGACCGCCAATGTGAGAAAACCTCGGTGGGAGCGCTCATTGGCCAGGCAGGACCGGGGGTTATGATACATTATACAGTTTAGAACATAGTTACATAGATATTGCAATCATCATAGACTTACGTGTATGAATTTCCGATCCGTGAATAACAACTTTCGGTCCCGAGGTATCTTTGACAGCTTCCAAATAGCGGTTTCTTCTAAATCACTGCCAACGCGAAACGCGTTTCAGTTGCCGTATGAACGGTACACCGTGGTGATGATATTGTAGTCACGATCGGTCATTATGTTCATCTTTTTATGTGTTATTTCTCCAATGAGAACTTTCCACATTGGCTGGTATCGTTAAATCGATGGAACATAAAGTAGGCCTATATTCACGAAGAAGTAACGATGAAATATATGTAATAAATGAACTGAATTATTTTTCGGCATGTATTTACCGTTTCAGTGTTCAGGTCGTGGGTCTGCATATCATTCAGACTAAAACACATGCTTATATAGATCTACGTAGGCCGTGTATTTTATTACTCGAATCCACATTCGACATGCTTCCAAACAATTCTTTCTCAAAAACGATGAGAACCTTTTTATCACGTAACTTACATACCAGTCAACGCATAAACTACTGCAGCATCAAATTATCAGCAAATTGTCCGAAAAATATCATCACCTGGTGTACCCAGATCTTAGGTAAAGACACATCCCACCCCACTTAGAGTAATCATGAACAACTTTCAATATATTTCGAAGAGTAATGCCTAAACGAAGTTATTCTGCGCATGAACCCCAAGCCACGGAGTCGTATCTACTGATTTAATATATATGTTAGACCCCAACCACCAAACCTCTGCTGATAGCCTTCGATGAGGAATAATCAAATTAGGGGGCGCAACGACAAATAGATTTTGCGAGGACGTTAAAATGTCTTTTCTCCCCCTTGATACTAATGAGATTAAGCGAGGGGGTTCGCCATAGAGAACCTATCACCACCGACAATGCTAATTCGATTTATTCACGATCAGTCCAGGATTAAGTCACCAAATTCCGTTTTCCGGGCCATTAGTCGGATTAATATACTTGGGGAGTCTTATTTAAGAACTGCCTCTCACAAGAGTCATCTTCATTCTTGCTACATCCCCATTCCGATAGGAGAGGAACTGTTACGCGACTGTTTAGGCACTGGATTGGTGTTTCAAGACATTTAGCAGTTCAAACTTTTCGTCATTCGAAAGTTCGGAATGAGATATATGATTTTTATATTATAATTTCTGTCGCTAGAAACATTTTTTTCTGTAACAAAATTTAGGCGGGAACATTTATGTCAGAACTTCGAGAGGAGCTGCTAGGAGAAGCACCACGGAAATCAGGGATTTAGTGATAGACTATCGCCTCTTTGATTATATTCGAGGCAGACATTTCTAACGAATTAATCACCAATCATTTTGTTTCTCTGTATTTTCATTTATGGAAGCATCTGATAACTGTTTTTGGAAGGAATAAAAAGTTATTCACAATTAAAACTCTGAAAAATAAGTGTTCTTATATTGAGGAATAGATCGTCTGGGAAGAATAAATCACAGTTTTCCGGCGCTTGGTGTTGATAAATATAGGTTCTGTATGTACGAATCGTTTCCATGAGTATATACAATCTGCAAAACTATCCATCTTAATCAGACATTTATATACAACTATATCGAACGATAGATTTGTTATTCGACATATCAGTCACTAAAATTATAATTCGTTCAAAATGGAGGAATTGGAAGCGTTTGTGACCAAGTCGTTCGCTGGTCAGGATTTAACTCCTACGGAGCCTACCGAGGACCACAAGAGAGCAGCTGCGAGCATCCGGAAATGTACCGAATGGCTCAGTCTTATCCAAGGGACGCCGTCGGTGCCGAAAAAGAGCAAAGTCTCTCCTCCGCTCAGCAGTTCTACTCCGCCGAAAAACAAGATTCGTCTACCGGAGGGTTGTCGGTCGGAGAAGAGGGATGTGGAGCTAGAGAGGGTATCAGAGGGTCCTGGGCCAGGGGAGAAGGATGCAGATGACGATAAGGAGACGAGGATCGGGGCTGACCAGAAACGGAAAAGGTCCCACGAAGATGGCGAGACAGAATCAGCTACAAAACGGTTGCGACCAGATGGTAAGATTTTAGTTTAAAAACACACAATTTTAGAGGCCTATATACCTAATGTCCGGTGTTTGTTGCGTAACATTTTGATAGATGTATTAGAAAAACGAAATGCTATGAGTTGAGAAGCAACCCAATGGAGTTCTCTCAATAACAGTAATCGGAAACACAGCTTGTTTAGCTAACATTAAATTGGCTGCAAGCTCTTTTCGTTTTTACTTGCGCAGGTATATATACTCTATAAAGTTTCGATCATTAAAAAACAAGAATGGATTGAACAACCTTTTTATACTTGATTACCCAATGCGGATGGATCAAATATATTTCGTAAACTCATCCACCCTGCAGTTGATGACCGTAGCTCAACTCAACTGCTCAATGTACTAGAAACAACGAGTTTTTCTCTGTCACCAGGCCAATCTCTGTCCATGGCAAATTCTTACTGAACAACTATTGCTGCAAATTATGGAATAGAATCAAACGTGCTGAGTCGCTTCATGTCTTTAAGACATCCGTATATTATCATTTCTTTCTGTATTGTGTTTATATTAGGCCTTCTTTCTTGGGTTGCTCTAGCTCCGATAAGCATACTGTGCTTCTCTAGCATCTCGTACATACGTTTCATATACATTGTTTTGTGCCTGTATTTGAAAATGTATGCACGAAATGGAATGAATATATGAATAAAGTGAGTGATATTTAAAACGGAGCAAGCCCCCGAAAATGAAAGTAGGCCATACGAGGTAGCCAAAGTTCAACAAGAGCGCGCACGAAAAATACAAATGAATATGTGAGAACGGAAACGTCGTTTGTTTTTACTTCAACTGGCAATCGGGCATGGCAGGGCTCTCGGTGCCAATTCTATTCAATCTGAGCGTGTCCCGATCTGCCGATGTAGGAAGTTAGGGGGCGATTGAAACTGTGGGATGTATTATCGAAACTAAGAGGAACCTAGTACTAAAACCTATGTTAAATGGCGAAGGAAAGATAAGCGTTCTTCTGCGAAAGTTGACCGAAATCTCTATCTTGAGGAGTTACAATGAATATAATACAATACAAGTAATAACATGTTGTGTTTTGAATTGTTGTGTTTCCAGTTAGGCCGACTTTACTGATTTTTCGTTCATGCGAAGATCAGGATTATAGCTAAAATATACATTTATTGTCTAGCATTGAACTTTTGCATCGGTATGTAATAAGAAAAAACATTAAATAATAAACCAAGGGAGTTTATATACAAGCAACTATCGATCAAGACGTTGTAAGAAAATAGCTATTCGCCCAAAAATGATTACATATGCAAATATGACAAAAAATTAAATGAAAGGCTTTATCAATTCAGAATACTAGAATAACGGAATGGTTTGTTGTAGATATCAATTACGCCCGAATTGGGGGAAATACGCTGAATGACTCTCGATCAGTGCATCGTATGAACAGCGCCGATATGGCTAATTGTAGGCATGAATAATACTCTTCTATACGATGTAACATGATCGTCTCTCGTGCGCTCCAGTAATATTGATAGACTAGTAGGCTAAAATCCCATGTCTATGGTTTAAGAAAGAAACAACGGAGTGCTATAAAAGTATAACAACACCACCGGTGTTTTCTAAATTAGGCAACATACTTACGTTGGTAACTACTTTCATCTAAACTATTTTTCACGCTCAGCCCACTTCATTTTTTCAAGTGAATATCAATAAACAACATATGTATACTTTCGTAGTACCTATCAGTTTGAATTAGGGAGCTCTGGATATCAATGGTGATTATAGTCCCATTTGGGTAATACATGTCAACATAAAAAACTTATAAATGGCTCATGATTGTTCCATCGTTAAGGCTATACCACTTGCTGTCTTGATTCCTAAACACCATGCAATTGTTGCACGCCTGGGAAATATGTAACACATATCATCAATATATACACTGTGAACACGGTGTTCAGCAATCAGGCACTTCGGTGCCTACACATTGGATACAATTCCCCACACTACATTCATATGTACATAAAAATGTGTTCAATTCCCAAACATGCTCGAAATTTAAACGTGTTCCCAAGAAAAGTGTTAGTTCAGAAAACTGAGACGATGTTGGGTCGTGATGAGAAATAAAAGAATAAATGATGGAGGAAACATGTTTAAAGACTTGTTAGTGAGTTAGTCAGTTAAGATTTATATTATCCTATTCGTACAAAATGCACATATGATCGAATGCAAAATACAATTGTTTCCATCTCATTTATTCACGAAGACATGCGGTATCCATATACGGTACAAGTTAACAAAATTAATTATACATAGAAATGTTCGGGAATGTTTCTAAAGCAAATCGTTACTTCATAGAAATATACATGTTTGTTGACTGTCCTGCTAGAGATAACATAATTTTTCCACTTTCATATTAACAAACTTCATTCTACAGAAAAATCCGCAATCCTCGGACGCTTGTTCAATAACTTGCAGCAGTGAATTAGCCAATAAAAGAGCCAGTACCGCGATAGGTCAATATGCCACATCAAGAAAAGAAAAAAAATGATACGAGTGGGGTGAAAGAAGATTATGATGTCATTAATAAGTTTCAATGGAACGAGTGAAAGGTAAATACACAACGACGCATATCCAAATCATATTGATTTGCCTATTGGTTCTCAGCAACAAGATGGAGAGGGGCTTACACGAACTGGTTAAGAGCAACTTGTAACTGTATATTTCAGTATCGCGTACAACAAATCTCCTTCGTCGAATTTGAGAAATTCTTTTCCTGCTTTTACATATGCAGATACTATAATATATTCAGGCACTTATAGTAATTGATTCGAACTGGAACTCACTCCCTGTCAGTGTCAGTGAGGCAAATATACGGCACCCGCATTCAGTAGAGCCCTTGAGACGTTCCTTTTCCGAATTGTTTTTTTTTCTGGTCTTCTCTCTGTTTTCTTTCGTACTGTAAGGCGCTCTGTTCTTTGTAGAGCGCCATATAAGAACTTGTAATAATAATGAAGATGATAATAATATAACTGTAATACTGATTGAGCTACGGTAGTTATTCCACTTTTCATACATAGATGGTACGGAGAACCTCGCTGGTATGTTACCCAGATTGAATACATAGGTCGTGATATTCCCTGTGATTGATTATTGATAAGTTATTACGTTTTCCAAACACATTTTTCAATGAGCTAAACTTGAATTTTGCGTGACGGCAATATTGAAATCCAGGTTACTCCATCTGATAATATTTTATTTATTTTCCATTTTGTTTTATTTCAACAGATGAAAAAGAGGAAGACGGGCATGTGACCAAAAATAATAACGACATCAAGGAAGCAACCACAGAGCCACGTTCTCCTGCTAAGGACCAATCAGAATCATTATCTGCACTCACATCATCTGCGAGGAACGAATACAAAGAATTAACAAAAGAAAATAACAATAACGATATTACAAAGTTCACATCAGAAGCGACAGAAAACAGCCCCATTGAACAGGTTGCTATAGTAACTGCACAACAGAAACCCCGCTTCTGGAACCCCTGCCACCCCCTCTCCCCTGATTCGACTGGGGTCGAGGGCGATACCATTGATGAGCATGTAGGGATGTCCAGCGCTGATGCGGCTACTTTGGCGCACCATGGAAAGTTGAAGCAGAGGCGGAGTCGTACAAACTTCACCGTCGAACAACTGGGGGAGTTAGAGAAACTCTTTGATGAGACTCACTACCCAGATGCGTTCATGAGGGAGGAGCTTAGTAAGAAATTGGGCCTGTCCGAGGCTCGTGTCCAGGTGAATATAGCCTATAACTTACATAACATTATCATCAAATTCATAACCATCCACGAGTGAATTAGAAAACAGTATCGTTATATGAAATTGAAAAATGGGGTAGAATAGGTCAAGATAGCGATTTCAACCAGATATCTGAGTTAAAACCTATACTATAATAGCAATGATTTCCCAATTTCCAATAATTCAACTCATTGTTCCAAATTATTTTATAGTGTCGAATCCCCTAGTACCGAATCCCATGAAGCTCCATTATAATGTATTAAACGTTACCCTAAAAATCGTTAGAAATGTTAGAAACAAATTATCCTAAATAAAACCCTGCGCAAGTAAACGCCAACCCCAATCCTGACAATAGAATAACAATCCATTTTATTCTCCTCTCCTTGCCATCTATGAAGACATGAACAATTAGGTGAATTAAAACTTCACCATGATGCCGGAGTGTTAGTGATATCGTCCGGACGATAATTGAACAATCGCTTCAACCAATCATTGTCTCAACTGAATGTAATATTGTCCAATTTTATATGAAGACTTTTTCAATAAATTCAATTAGATAGGACTGCTACTAGAAGAATAATAGTACTGCTTCTCGAAGATCCATTGAAATAAACTCAACAGGACCTCAGTTTTGTTAGATGGGAATGACCCTAAATTAAACCATACAGAAAATGAGAATAAATAAAGAATAAGAGCAGGGACAATCAGTAATACAAAGTTGCTGGGCCTGAACGCCATTCATCACTAAATTTGATGTATGACTGGTTTACCCAAATATAGCTGGGCCAAGAGTTCAAAAGTTGAATGGAGGCGAAGCGAATATGAGCAGGTTACATCGGACGGGCGCTGTGACCGCCAACCATAGTGCGTTCAATTAATTATATGTCCGATTTCATGCGAACATTTCTGTTGGTAATTTAGTGTAGTGAATACGCATGTATGCAGGGAAAATGTTGGAAAGATATAGATTATATACATTAGGCAAGCTATTATCTCATTGCCAGCTCAAAAGATGTGAAATAATATTCGATAGCAAAATACATAATTTGCAATAATATAATTTCTGTTTCCAGGTTTGGTTCCAGAACCGGAGAGCAAAATGCCGGAAGCAAGAGAATCAAACAAGTAAAGGTAAGAATTGAGTTTGTCTTTTGCATTTTTTTTAAATATATGTGTGTGTATGTTAATCACTAGAGTTGTCCCGTACATTTATCCAATTTCAAAATTATGCTTATGTTCATATAAAAGAAAATATTTGTAAAAATTACCATTATTGATTTGACGGAGTTTTATAGATTGACAAAAATACTGGTAGCATTGAATTTTCCTCATTATCGGGCCTGTTGAATTGTATGTGTAATACTGTAATATGATTGAGAAATGTCAATTCATATATATATTACTCGCTTCCGTTCAATTGACAGAATAATGATGAAACAATAAGCGATGGCAACGGCTGATGCGGCCCCAATACTTGAAATCTCTTATTGACTTCGGATTTGTTTATACAGTACTCTTCTGGAGGAATAGTCCCCCTCCCTGAATTTTGACCGAATCGCTGCCCATGAATCGGACGATTCCCGCAGTATGGCTCTTTCCCTATATGTTGATGGTGCTGTATGAATCAGAGAATCAATGTATTTTCGTGCAATAAATATTATATATATATTCCATACGTCAATGAATTGAACCTGTTTCCATTCAGCCAGGATATGTCGTATTGAATACAAACTTCAGTCATGCAACTCAAATATTCAATACACTGCACTAAAAAATGTGATTCTATTTCATTCTGTTCTTCGCCGAATCTATTTTATTCTTTATTAGTTCGCGTTTAGACGTTCTCATTCCGTTTCCATTTATCACCATTCCCATAGTCAACAAGTGAAATGTATTAAGTAATAAAATATTGCCCAATATTTTTCAATGCGGATATGATTCTCTCTCAGTTTAATTAGTGCCTCATATCAAAAATTTGTTTTCAACATATACGATTATTGATTTATTTAGAGAGTTGCATAAAAGTATGTGTTCCGACTATGCAAACATTCGCTATATCTTCTCTTTACCAGTTTTCAATAATCCTTGGTTATAGCCTATATACGTAAACACGGATTATGAACAACAAATTGTGTTTTTTGTCATTATGGCAATTATACTGGAATAGGGGTTGGAGGGGGGGGGGGGGGGGGATTTTGTGTAAGGTGAAAGAC
>JAUOBX010000018.1:21767-33056 GCA_032360705.1 Eupentacta quinquesemita
GGTAACAGACTTATCACAAGGAGACAACACCACATTTATTGCTGACAGGGAATCTGAGGGTCATCGTTGGGTATGATAACAGAACAGATCGAGTTGCATAATTTTGGGCCTCGCTGCAATGCGAAGTAAAGCAAAAAAGATGCAGTTGAATTCATCACTGGGGCTGCATGCCGAACAAGCTGCTATAAACCTGATTGTTGTTGAGATTTATTTTGATGGGTCTGTTGGACGATGTTAATTGAATACAAAAGGTTTTATTATGTAATGGGTACCATGGAATATATTGCTATAGGATAGTATACAAACTCGGATTTCACGTTTAAAGAGAATAACAATTATTTGATTGTATTCTGACAAAGATTCTAGTATAGGCTCCAAAAGTTCATACACTACACTACACTGTTTTAGGCTACTGTCTGGATGGTATACATTTGTGTATAGTTCAATGAATATTTGAGATTGTTACATGGTGGAATATGCTTCCTAGCCTTTAAATTGAACAGGGTGTTTTTAGGGCAGTAAGTTGTTTGATTGGTGAGAAATTGAGTAGCCTGTATCCAATCAGATCACTGTAAATTTTGTGGAAAAGACAGGAAATACTGAAATACGAAATACGGAAATAGTTGTTGTGCCCTCAGTTACATTGAACCAACTCAAATGAACCTCTATGAAATGGTGGACTGCATAATGAATGTATGCTCAGATGTGTGGAATACACATCGAGCAGTGTGTAATAATGATTGGCCATTCAACATGAATGCCTACATCATATATCAAATTTGAGCAGTATTTCAACATTTTTTTTGGTATTCCTCTGTTTTCCCAGCAAATACTGTTACTAGTGTGGATTCCCCCATATTATTATCCTGGGATAGGGTATATTTCCAGTTATCACCAATTATCAGGGGAGATTTCCTTGGGCAAACAATATAGATTTGTAGTATAGGCTAGATATTACCCTATAGGCTGTATTGTTAGGCTGTATTCTATATAATACACATTTGTGTACAGCAGTTCATGCCCAACTTCTGACCTCACTGGGTGAAATATACTTCCAAACCTTCATTCAAACATGCTGTAGAAGATATTCACATGTTATAATCAATGTGTGATTTCAACCATTTATTAGGTCATAATTTCAGCAGTTATGCCCTGAAAAATATTGATCTCGGAAGACCATGCAATTGTCATTCAGTTTCATTTATTCACTCCTATAGCACATTATATGCACTTTAGCTAATATTCCCAACGGATTAGAAATGCATAGGCAATAAATTTAAGTCAAGGCACAAAATATATACAAATAATAGGTTATTAATAACATGGATATGACATCATCCATTAGGAACTGACATGTATCCTGTTTTGTTCAACTTGTTTGTAAATATCTTTCTTCGAAAAATATGCTGCCTTCTATTTTCTTCTCCAGATTCACAAATTCACTCAGGCAAATCCACAACACACCAAGGCAATTATTCTCTTCTGTTGCAGAAAGGGTTTTCCCCCGTTTTTTTAATGGATAGTCCCAGATGGGAAATGTGTGTGCGCCGAAGAGGAAACTGCAGTAATTTGAAGAAAGTTAATGCGAACATTTCCCTGATGTGAACTGTCCTAGTTTCATGTTGAACAGTGAACCTGAATGACAATTATCAATTCTTGTGTCTTTCGATGATTTAGGTGGTCAAACATCATGCCCAATTTGCCAAAATAGCACGAGTCTATGTGAATAATAAAAGTTTGGTCATCAGTTCAACAGTCTTACACAAGAATAGCGTTATATAATATAAAACCAGCATTCTCTATTCTGCTAAGCCTCTCTAATATTTATTCGTTACAAACAATTTTGTTCCATGTTCAAAATTATACAATAACACAAACTTTGAAATTAAAGTTGAAAGGCCTCCTGTAGCAACAATGGCAAAATTGTCTAATTTGCAATGCACCATTGAAATGTTGTCCTACAAAAATATCAAGAGGAAACTGCAATAATTTTAAGAAATTTATGCAGGCAATTTTGTGAACTGTCCCAGTTTCATGTTGAACGGTGGAACCTGCATGACAATTTATCAGGTAGAATGATTCATTCTCGTATCTTTCAATAATTCAGGTGGTCAAACATCATGCATAATTTGCCCAAATAGCACAAGTCTACATGCATAATAAAGGTTTGATCAAGTTCAAGTGAACTTTGTTTTGCTTTATATGCTTCCATCAGTACAACAGTCCTACACAAAAAATAGTGTTATATTATATCGAACCATCATTCCCTATTCTGCTAAGCATCTTCAATATTCATTTGTTACAGAAATATTTGTTCCAGGTTCACAATTTAACAATAATGCAATCTTTGAAAATAAAGTCAAAAGACATCCAGTGGCACAACAGCAACAATTTCCACTTTACAACGCATCATTAAAACGTTGTTCTATGGAAATATCATTCAAATAGCCCATTTGTTATTCTGAGGTTAACATTTCATTCACGATACATTATGAAATTTGTGTTTTTGAGGGGTGTGAAATATTTTGCAATGCTGGATTAACATTGTCCCAAATGGAAATATCATATTCTACATTCTTAACTTACTAAAAATACCATGTAAGGTAGCAATGAAAACAATTTCATAGTTCAATAATTTCCATACTTTTAACCAT
Source organism: Eupentacta quinquesemita (assembly GCA_032360705.1). Lineage (NCBI taxonomy): Eukaryota > Metazoa > Echinodermata > Holothuroidea > Dendrochirotida > Sclerodactylidae > Eupentacta > Eupentacta quinquesemita. The sequence continues at coordinate 24,422 of JAUOBX010000018.1, forward strand.
TCATCGAATGAATAAGTCTTCTAATTTCATCCCCAATTATTTGAATTTCGATATAAAATAAATTTAGGTGGAATTTCATTCAAAATAGTAGAGGAAATGGGTTCGAGACACAGGTTAATGCACAATAAAATGGAATCGCTGAGTAACTATATAATATGCAAATTTATTCACGATTAATCACCATGCAAGACAGCAACAGAACATTCCTGAATTGCAAGGCCAAGCTTGTAATATGTATGCAATCTGAATCTACCGTATTTAGCCATATGTTCATTTCCGTTCCACATTCAATGGAGGCAAAAAAGCATGATACCATTTGGTGAATTCGAACATCGAGCATTAATTTCTTTCAATTCAAATAAATATGGAGCAGTGATGGATTGGAGGAGAAAAGTCACAAATGTTGACAATTTTGCGGGAAAAAAAGCCTCACAACTTCTGCTGAACAGACCTGTATGTAGCTGTTGTATTCTGAAGGGCTTTGCCACCGAGCTGGGTCATCTTTTAAATAATTCCACATCTAGAGAAAGGGTAGGAGGAGGAAGGTATAGACAGGTAATTTCTCTATATTTGATAATTTGACGCTGGTGGGTGAATGAATCTCAGGCGAGTGTCTACTCAGTGTTAATAGCTGTGTTATCATGGTTAGTATCGTGCGACACAGGTGCAGACAAATATTTCAAATCTGATATATCACGAGGCAGCGTTTAGCGCAAGATTCAGAAATAACATCGACATCCAGGAGTTATAGGACCAGATAATATAAAAAGACATTTGTGGAATCAATGTTAAGATGAGGTTGGCAATGTGAACTCCCATGTGTGCAACTGCAAAGTACTATAGAAATGTTGTAATTAATTATAGCTGATTAATTAGTAATTGAATACATGAAGTACAACTTCCCAAATTATAATTTATTTAGAATTGTATCTACTGGTACTGCAACCCAATATTAGCTATAAACTAGAACATTGAAAGAGGGCGTGACTTTGAAGCATAACTCATGACCCTTTATTATTTTTCAACATTTCTCACATTTATTGCCTGTCGACTGCTGACAAGTTCCTCATAGAGAAACATTCTGATCCAAAACTGAAAACATTTTGTTCATAGACTTATTTTTTTATATTCCCCAGGTCGGGTATTTTGCCATTTTTTTCCAAATATATTAACATTTAATCATTTGCCAACTGCATAACAATTCTTCATTTTTTCTGCATCCATTGATTATTTATGAGTCTGTTGAGGAGCTACGGCCTAGGTTTTGTCGTTGAAGGTTCTTCGGGATGCAATGCCAACAGTCAAACATGTTGGTTGCCCTAATTCAAGACATCCGAATGGGCCAGGCACCCCGTGGTCAGGCTGCGGATACTGTATCAATAATGGCCCATCAAGGATAATGAGTATGTCAGTCTAGACCACTTAGGGACGGCTCATGTTACTTGTTGAGAGGACGGAGGTGAATGTTAGTTGAGTGGTCTATGACCATGAAATGTGCCTGGGCTGAGCATCATTAATGACAACTGATGCCCACAAACTCAAGTTCTGTTAACTCTTTCACAAATTGGAGAATCAACTATTTAGGGTCAGTTGGCCTAGAACATAGAAAGAAACTATCTTCAATGTTGGAATTGACACTTTCACTCTTCTTCATGTACTGTGAAGTAGCAAATGGGACAAACTCCATCCATGTTTGAAAACTATTCTGAGAATTGGCCTATGATAGGCAAGGACATCTGAACTATGTTGGGGAGGTGTAGTTCTAATGTAATGGAATACCTATAGTTCCGAGGATGTTACACATGTTACACATTTATTTACACTTCAAGAAATTGTCAATTTTTTACCTTTCCATCAGTAATAATCATAAAATCTCTTCTTTGAATATAAATCTGCCCATTCCCCCCCCCCCTTTTATCCAGCTATGATATTCTATACTTGCCCTGACGATAGAGGGCGCAATTAAGTTCTATTGGGACCAATGGACTGACAAGGAGGATGGAATACATGGGGTGGGATGTACGAGAATGAGAATCAGAATCTAACATGGTGGTAAGGCTAACTACGCGGAGTCTGAAGAATAATAATTATCCCTATAAAAGTTATTCCATTGAATGAAGTGGCATATATGCAAAAGGTGAGAACATAATTCAAAACATCATTATTGTAAGTTGAATAACAAACAACAGATTGAAATACATTTTGCCAAATTGAATCGGAAGACATCCATGCCATTTCATTCTACAAAGAACAACAACAATGGATAACATTCAATGTCATATTATGCTGAATTCAGATGTGGGAGAAAATTTTGTTGAAAAATCTACAAACTATATATACTTTCTTTCTTTGCGAAATGCTTTCTTTACACAGAGCAGCCATCAACATTTAACAATACAGTGATAATCGTTTTCTAAATAAAAATATGGATGCTCCTTTGAATTATGATGAAATTCGAAAATTAGTTTTCTATGACATAAATAAACAGGGAAAAAGGAATCCAACTTTCGGGCAGAAATGCTTGGCTGGGTGGTTTAGACTTGCAAAATGCTGAATGGATGCTAACTTTTACATTTTCTTGGATCATTTTCTGCCAAAGTAAAATGCTTCTAAGCCAAACAGCATTATTTAAAAGATCTTTGTATGTGTTCGTTTTTAGCCTTGAGTGTGAGCCCAGAACAGAAGACGGCACCTTTATTTGAATACAGAGAGGACAGATTCGTTACCTTTCAGAGTTGGCAATGCTTCATAGACTCAGAACCTAGGTGGTAATATCAAGATTAGGCTGATTTATTGACAATTGCTGCGAAGGTTTCCAAGTTTCCGATATATATTCTGTTTGCACATTTAATAATTGATGACGGCAGTCATGTTCATCACATAATTTTGTTAATAAGATCTGAACGAACAGAGGTTGAATTATGTGGGCATGCACATAGCAACAATTGTTGAGATGTTTTATTAACCAAATTGTGAGATAATTCAGGAATAGCTGATTCATGTAAATCCGTGGTTGATGATAACATTCAAATGATCCACTTGTAGTACATTAACTCTTTATTTCGATCTCACAAGCAAAAACAAAAGGTCATTCTTAACATGTGGGTGTGCTATACCTCCATTTCCTAGTGACGGAAATGATTGAAAAATTTACCACACGAGGAAGGGGTTAATGATTGATATATAGAGATAATAATCACCGCACATCAGAGGCATAGCGACACGGACGGACAGACACACTCGATTGCATTCATCATTGAGGAAGAACATCCATTCCCTTTGAAAAATCTTTTCTACCCAGCCAAAATTTCTACGAAAGCAGGATTACATGAAAAAATTATTATGATTGCACCTTCTACCGACAGTGATGGAAGCACAGTGCTATCATATTGAAATGTTGCCAGGGTCACTCCTAAATGTTCTCAAAATTGACGACTGAATGGGGTTTAACTATTTTCCATGGTTCACAGAGATCTTTCAGACGCCATCCACGATCACGATCTCTATTTCAACAGGTGAAATACATGCCAGTGTGCTTTCATAGGATACAATTCCTTTCACTACAATTTTGATGATAGAAAACATGCTGCCTTGTGTGACGTTTTCCCGACGAATTGAAAGCAGAAGGTTTACATGGTATGAATACATTCATCACATCCAAGTGCCAACCCTACATGAATATGCATTACACAATTAACATAACAATCAAGCATTTCGAGAAAAAAAATCAAGGGACTTGTTTGCACCAGTCCCTGGATTTTTTTTCAAATCACTATATTGCAAATCAGCAAAAATACTGGTGCCATTTGCCCAACCAGATGAGGGGTCAGTGTTTGGCATAAGACTACAGTGCATGATACTCACAGGGTTATTAGAAGGTCAAAGGTCAATTGTTGTTAGACTTGAAGCAAGTTTGAATGCAATTTGACTACAGGGTAATGTCTATGGTGTGCATGCACAGAAGAAGAGCATTGACAATTTTTTCCCCCTTTTGACCAACTTTGACCTGTAGGAACTGAGAGAATAATTTGAGTGAGTTATACTTTGAGGAGCATGCGTTAAAAAGGATGTATTTTAACGCCCCCGGAGCAGCAGCGCCGGAGACGTTCATAATCATGCGTTCACACTAGTCACTAAAATAAAATGTAGCAACAACCTGCATGACTGCGTCACATGGAGAGAAAAAGACCTGCAACAAATTTGCAGTGATTTTTGTACGTTTTTTTCATTTTTCTCCTTTTTTGGTTTTTCTTTTTTGCCGGTCCTCCAGTCGAACGGCAAACACGACCCGTTATCTGGTTGAGCGAGTGGTGGCGCCAGATAAAAATTAAATATAAGACAAAACAGTACCAGTAGCAGCTGGTCGTCTTCTTCACGTGGGCGCTTGCGGTTTGTTGTCGGAAGCTAATTAGTATGCACAGCGGCATGATGGTAGGTGGTATTTTGGCCATTATGGTATAGCGGAGCAGGTCAGCGGTTGGTTGTAGGCCATGTGTGGGAAGGGAATCGATACGAGAAACATAAACGGCAAGCACGGGACGTACAGCAGCATGGCATTGTGGGAAAAAACATAAGAGAAGCAAAGAGAGAAAAAAGAAAGGGTGATGTCAGTGTGACTATTCAAAGACATGCAACACATTTTTTTTCAATTGGATTTATATAAAATATGCAGACCATTGCAAGTAAACATTCACATTCACCTATCAAGGCTACAGGCTATATATATATATGCTACGGGGGAAGTTCCCCAGTGGCTTGGGGTATCTTCCTGCAGCTATGACACCAACTACAAATGGCAATTACATTCTCTCTAGCCACATTATACATTTTCCAGTGGATAATCTTTTCATTATCATTCAGCACCCTCTCACATTAATGTGACTGAAACATGTGATGAATGTGATGAACAAACCATCGTAGATGAATTGATTATTTCCAGTGAGCACTTCCAAGAACATGTTTATACATTTCTAATTGCTGGTCAGTTAGCAATGTACTATTTCTATGATAGAGGTCAGCACATTCACAATACTTGTGAGATCGCAATTGCTAGACAATTGCCCTGTTTAAAGTTTATAGGAATCATCTCTGTAAACAATCTATATCCTACAATGATACCCCATCTATCATGGGGATTATAGCCTGGAATCCATCATAACACTAACACTGAAAGCTGGGATTAGCTCCTACTTCACGATGAAAAAGTTGAGATGTACAACCAGCGATTGTAATGCAATTGCATACATAAAATAGCTGTAATGCACGAGTTGCACAACTATGGACTATTGCGAATTTGCCTTGGCTTTGTAGTCTTGCTGTACTTGGTACACTTTACACGCAGGAGTGTAAGGCAGGTTTATATGCTGGGATTTGTGGAGAGGAGGTGCAAAAATCTAGGAACTTCACAACTTATTATGCCTGCATGGCAGCTAGTTCTTGTGTTTGCTCCATTGCCTTGCAGTTGACAAGATACTGCCATTGTGGGCAAAGTAGTCTATTGAAGGAATCAAGACATTGGTACCTGAATGTGTCTTGTGTAACCTCTCATTCCTCTCTATAGCTGACAGAGGTATTGGTCCCTAGATGTTCCTTGTGCAACCTCTCATTTCTCTCTCTAGCTAACAGAGGATTTGAGGTATTGACCCTAAAATGCCTTGTGCAACTTCTCATACTCCTCTCTAGCTAACACAGGAATTAGGATATTGGGACCTCGAGGAGTCCGGAGAAACCTCTCATTATACTTTCCAGCTAACAGATGAATTGAGGTATTGGAACCTAGAAGGTGTCTCGTCCAACCTCTCATTCTTCTCTCTAGCCAACAGAGGTATTGAGGTATTGTAACCTGAAGGAACCGTATGCAACCTCTCATTATTCTCTCTAGCTAACAAAGCAATTGAGGTATTGGAACTTGAAGGTACCTTGTGCAACCTGCTTCTATCGGTACCCTCCAACATTCAGACAAAACACAGGACTGGTCGTACCAAGTGTTGAAGATGGTGCTTGGTGAGGCCAGCTATAGGGGCCTCATAGATGGCCGAGCAGAATCAGTAGCACCTATGGCAGAGGCAGGATTTTGTGGGCTCCCTAAACTTTCTTGCCATAAATTTTTGAGTACTTTCTTTCAACAACAAAAACTACCTCTCGGTTGGGCCCCACATAGACTACACTCCCAGTCCTCACTCATCTGCTAGAACTGTCCCTAGATATAGACATAACTTTATATGCCGTGCCTTCTTCTCTTCTGAAGCTAAAGGTTGATGGTGCAAACTCTTTGTTAGTTCTATCGGCAGCTGTCTCAGGGACCTTGGGCAGCCCCAGGAGAAATAATGTTACCGCCACATGGACGTCACAGGGTGTCCGTGATGACCCCTAGAGAACTGACTGAGTAGGAATGTTGCTAGATGTTGTGGGCTGGGCTCTATTAATAACACATTGCGGGGAACATGCTGACCTCATAGGAATGGGGCATGTTTGCTGAAGCTAGCGAGCATTCCAGCACCATCAGCTCATAGGCCAAATCAAGGTTAACCAATTGGAGGGGAGCTATGTGCGATATCCATTTGTAAACACAGTTATAGTATGTTCATAGGGGCATATAACTTGCCATATGAATGGCCTATGTCCCCTCCAGTTGATATTTCAAGGAAATTGATCGGACAAATTGATCAGCAAATCTCCCACTTTTATCCTTGTTGGGTGTCTAGAGTTATAAGACATAATCCGATGGACAAAGTGCATCATCTCTTCATGCAGTCAATTTCCCACACAAGATACAGGCAATAGAGGACATTTTGTACTGGGTAATGTCACCAGGCGATGTCCTCACTGAGTGGGGGGAGGGGGGCTACGAGGGTGTTCATTCCTCAACAGTGGACTTTAGAGGGGTTTATATTGTGGGGTGGGCATGATGAACCCTAAATATATAGCCATATGTATGGTGGGGTACAAAATCCACTTCAAGTATTTATCAACTATAGACTAGTACAAGGAACCACTTATGTACAGATTGCTGCTAGTGCTAGCTACATGGCAGACCCAAGAAGAGTCTGCTCATACGCTGACCCCCTCACAAATGAGAAGTTTTGCAAACTGTCAAACAACATGTCACCAGTTCTCCATCATGAAGACCTACTGACTACAGTCGAGAGTAGGAAACCAAGATGGTATGAGTACATCACAGGATCCGACTGAATGCGGCACTCCACAACTCTGGCATGTCATGGGACTAATGAGCAGTAACAGGGCAGCAGTTCGCAGGGATGATCGATACCTGGAAAATAGCTCTCCAAAACTCATATCATGAGTGTAGGAAAGACTCATTTGAGGGCAATTGTCATGAATTTGCACAAAGAGAGTGCCCCCCCCATTTCCCGCTGAACTATCGAAGGTGATACATATTCATCCCACTAGGTCCCATAATTCAGACCTAATCTTTTGCTATCATACTATATATCAAGGTCACATTTCCATGAATCACCAGGCACAGAGTGCAATGTGTGTTGCATTCCTATACCAGTAACATGTTCCACAGGGTGTGAATTAAAGTATTGACTACAAAGTCTGCAAAAGGGTACCACCAAAAGTTACGCCTGAGTAAATTATAAGCCTGAGTGGATGCCTAAAATTAGGCAGGATAAATAGTGCACCAGCAATATAAGCAGACATAGTCTGGCATAGACTGGATCCATGGTAGACCTTGTGGGTTGTTCGGCGAGTTTCACTTCCTATTCTGTAACTGGACTGGGGTTCCCCTTTAATACCCCCTCTGATTTGTCCGTTCTCTGATTGCGGCCACCGAGAGGCGATCAGTGGGAGAGATAACTCAAGGCATGCATATTCGTGCAACACTTCACGCCGAGCAGACCCAACAGGGTCTAGGTCCATGGGGGAATCTATGAATCTGATATGAAGAAGCCTGGAAAGTCAGTTCAGAAAATCAGCCAATTCCAATCCTATCATGTTCCTTGTTACAAATTCATCATGGAGTAAGACCCGAGGACGGAGTGCTGCAGTTTATAGATATCTCTGAAACCCTAGTACAAGGTCAGTACATTGGGATGCAGTGCATATTCGGCCATCTATGCATTGTATGCATTAGCCAATGAAAGTTTGGCATCAGTGGTACTATTTAGAAGCTGATAAAATCAAGCATCCCCCCCAGGAGAAAAAAACGGAAAATCACCCCCACTGATTTTTCCAATCCGGGATCGGCGAGAAAGGTACGCAAATCCTGCAAGTGCTTCAGAATGTGACCCAAAGGACACAACGATGTGGACAAGTTTGATCCACCCCTGACCACTAGGGGAATAGATGGTTGGCTGAGTCATCCTGCGAAATCGAACTATGCCCAAGCAATTTACTGTACATGCAACTATTTAAATTCTACCACTAAGATTTATAGGTTTGTATTACTGTGGAACCGATTACCAGATGAAATCCGTCAACTTTTTTTCTCTCATGTTTTGTGAATATACATTTTCACTTTCCATCTGTGCCACAGGGAGGGAGGGACACAGTAGAACCTGTTGATGGATACCCACCCCACCCATCCAACAGTTTCCACAAAATAAAGGAGTTTGTGAATCTGTGAGCTACGATACTCACCCTATATAGTATAACCTTGCACCCGCCCCCC
>JAUOBX010000018.1:45850-59952 GCA_032360705.1 Eupentacta quinquesemita
GCTTCAGCCCCCCCCCCTCACATACTTCTGGCCCCCCCCCCCCACAATCACGCCTCTGGCTACGGGCCTGGGTATTGCATTTGTTTATCGGCCATATGCTGGCTAATATAAGTTCGTTATATGAAGCGCGTTATCACATCCGTACATTCAATACCAAAGCATTTTACAGGTATAACTCCTGCATATCAGCTGCCTGTCACTCCACCGTTTCATCATTAGCGGCTTGTCCCCTCCACTGTTTTGTTCGCTATTAACACATCAACAAGGTATGTCACGTCATCGTGACATAACGATTCATCAATAGTTGTAACTACATGCGGCACCAACAACTGTTCACAAGTCACCTCACATGGTTCCAATTTTTACACGTGTGGAACGTGGAGAACAGTACTGCAGAGAAGCCATTGCGTGGATTCTGACTCATTTCCCGATGGATTTCGTGATGATCAAACTGACTGCAATAGACATCAAGTAACAGTGTTCCCCCCAGTGCTAGTACACTGAAACGAGTGGAGTGAAGAATCCTTCAATATCTTTCCGACTATTAGAGAAGAGAAAGATTCGCTGATGTTTCTTTTCCACAGCAATAGTGCACACTAGTTAGTGCAGGGTTTGAACACTATTGCCCATGAGTTCTTTCCTAGAGTGACATAGGGAAGAGTGACCCCATAAATGTCCCGAAGTGTCAAGCAATTGCTCCCATTCAAAAGTAGGGAGAAGATTGATTGATTGTTGATCCTTTTCTTGAATAGCTGGAGATATAAGTACAAGGAAAAACATCTCGGGGGAGCATATCCCAAGAATGAGCTAATCAATCCTTCTAGGAGCAGGATATATTACCCGACCTGGCCCATATGCTATTGTGATTTGGGAGCTTTCTGGAGTGAAGTTGCACTTCGTCCCTATCTTCTTAGACACTGACAGTAAACCATACCATGGATGCAGTGAACAAGGTAATTGTGGAACCACATATATCCTGGTTGGAGATGCCACAAAATATTCAGCAAACAATTTATATTAATAGTGATGCAGTGCAATCATATGCTTCACTCAGCCCCATACTTGGTGTCTCACGTTCGACAGCTCTACTAAATCCCACATTTGCATTATTCGAGGTGATTACTGCAAGAGCGAGGCCAGCCCATACTCTGGGACAACCACATATTAGAAGTGAGAGAATTTAGAGATAACAGACCAAACTAATGAAGGAGAAACGATCGGAAATTTACAATTCTTGCATTTAATATTTACAAACAGAATAGAAAAAGGTACAATGACTAGTGAAGAAAATATACCAATCGATGGTGTCATCTGGGTACAAGTTATCTTGGTATGACAACATTGAATGAGATAACTGATGCGGCCTAGACCATGTCACATTGACTCCATAACATTGTACAGTTGGTCACACTCAATTCCTACAACACAAATACATGTTAGGAGGCAAAATGCCACTTAAGATGGTACCTGTTTGCATGGTGGTATCATTACAAATAACAGCCCATGTTCACATACCATTTTATGGAAAATGCTGGGAACAGATAATGTGGTAACTGAAGCCACACTGGGCCACAAATGTTATGCACCACATTCTAACGAAACTAGACTGAAGTTCACAGGCATATCCATATGCACTTTAAAATTGCAATTAACTGCAAATGTTGAATAATTTATTCCTCTGATATGGGGAATACCATAATAATTCAGTTGATGTAACTTGGATGCAACCAGTCTCCTCACTGTGTATATTATTGATCGTTCTACATTTTTAGGTTTGTGGATAAGTTCAGAGATTAGGTTTAGCATTTGCTGATAGGGGAAATTCTGGTATTTAGTATACATTATAGCCAATAGCTTATCCTACTTGTAGTACTACTATACTGATACCAGACGTTCCCAATTATTCAGAAAATTGTCTTTTTCCAGCGCATCAACAATTGAAGTCCTTCTATTTTTTTCCCCCTAAATCAGATTCCTCTAAATATAATTGACTGATATTTGACTGACCTGGCCTGCCTCACCAGTTTTCACTATCTTGCTCTATTCTCATTTCTTAAGAGATGAAGAAAATTCAATGGATTTGACATGTCACCTCAGTAAACCTGCCCTAAACCTAGTTATGCTTTACCAATGCATGAAGTTTGCTTCAGTGATGCATAATGAATGTATTTACATGGAGGAAGAGCAAAAATGAATCGAGCAGGCTTTGGCTCAAACACAAAAGATAAATGAATGGTCTGAAGCATGCAAACAAAGGACACTTGATATCCTCATGATTTTATCATCTATGTACATATTTAGTTTTTACATTTTTTCAGTACAAATTTGCAAAATAATGTATCAAACACATTCTCCACACATTCAAAGGAACAATGCAAATGTTCGAACAACTCCAGGGATGCATATTCCATTCCTTTTTTTTTATTCTAGGTGAGAAAAATAGTTTCAAGTTGTCTTTCCCTCTGAATAAATCACTCATGACAACAGACCTCCAACTCAGCAATCAAAAATTCCAGATGAACAAAATATACAGGGTTATTTTAAGATAAGAAATAATAATTTCATCGACTGTACTTTTTCTAGCTGGATTCTAGGTTATAATATGGTCAAGGCATATTTCAGAGAGTTGTTGACAAATTACCATAAATGTTGTTTATGATTTTTTTCTCCAAAACTCTTTCACAATTGTGTTTTTTTCAATCACTGACAAGTAGTGAACCTTCATGTGTGCAATGTCAAAACATCAGGGTTCATTTTGACAGATTTGTTCTTACAAATGTGCATAATAATCACTAGCATTTACATATATCATCAGATCAGATCAGATATTAAATTTGAGAGAATAATTGTTTAGTAAGACAACTTTAGGGTTATTCATCTTACAGTATACCAAATATGTAAAAGTTGCACACCAAAAATCCTCATATTTTCACTGTTGAAGGTGACAAATATTTGAACAACGCCTTTACCAAAGAAAATTGCTTAGCAAACATCATCACAACATCTTCACCTGCATATTTACAATATTTTATTTCAACATTTTCTGACAAATCTGGCGACGAAATGCAACCATATTAGTTTATGCATTGTTCTCTTCAACATATGAGCATTCTGAATTATAATTGTCATGCACAGAATGTCTGCATTAAAACGATTGGCAAAATTGAAGAAGAATGTTCTGTACAGAATTCATTAGATTTTTTTTTATGACATCAGGAAATGATACATCTTGAAACAACACTGGATACATTAATTGATAGTATTACCAAAGACAATGATCTGGCCAATTTTCTTCACCAGTAAAACAATCTTGTTTATTTGAAAAGTCTAATAAGAAAGGCACAACTTCTGTGATACTCCAGCAATATTACGTTTTTTTAGGGGAAGCCACTTTGTACATGAACTATTACCTCCATTAGGATTATGTGCATAATATAGGATTCATGCTAAATTACAGGAGATGGGTAATCCTTATATATCAACACTGAAGAAGTCAGAGTCTACCCGGACTTCCTGCCTATTAACTGTACATACGGTGTCATTAATTATAATAATAATTTCTCACAAAACAAATTAATCGAAATTAGCATATACTTCAAACATGCTGATACACGTACCTGGGTTTTGTTTCACAGTGATTTAGGATCATTCTTAAGTTTGATATGTATGGATGTTATCGCGAACTGAGGTAGGATTAATTGTAAAGTTCTGTGGAACAGGACCCTGGTCTACTGACTGAATGTCACTGACTGACACTAGATATATTTTTTAGAATGGGGAGAGATGTTCACTCTGAAACTCTTTATTATTCCAGTGGATCTATGTTACTGAGAAATTTCTTTGCCTGTTTATTATATGCACAAGAATTACCATGAATGTGAATTGACAGTCGCATGCCACAATTTATTGTGTGTGGTCGCGATTCGTTGTGAATATAACTCGGGCTGATGGGGGAGTAGCTGTCCGCCTGGCTGGGGAAAATCTTTGGGAAAATCCATGTAATTTGTACAGCACTGTATTTTCAATATGAGAAGGTACCCTAGCATACACAATAGGTCTGGTATACACAAAGGAGCTATTCCTCATCTGCTGGGAGGAAATATTGACGGAAGAAACATGAAATTAAATGATTGACGAGGCAGACAAAATAATAAGAATGGCATTAACCCAACCAGGAAATAGACTGAAAGGATACAAGTTATCATCATGCCAATAATATCATAATCATGATTGGTGTGTAGAGGAAACCACTTCTCTATCACATTGCTCCGATTCAGTAGTGGACATGTGCATTGTCTTCTGATCTAGCTCGACCAGGCCCACAATTGATCTCCATTGAACTCTCAATGACTCACTGAGCATAATGCCACAATAATCCGAAGGCCAACTATGAATACATCATACTCACTCACTGATTCTAATTCTTTAAGTGCAATGAGTGATTGACTGATTGTCTCCCTGAACATTCGGAAAAATCTATTCATGGAGATAATGTACATAGGGTAAACGCAGCAGTCTGTCCTTTAATACAACATCAGTAAGTGTCATTTTGTCTCTGAATGTTGGAATGTCTCCAGACCCACATACACTGTGACAAACTATTCTCACAGTGATAGCGTCTTCTTGTCTCTGATCGTCTTCAACTCACAGAAACTGCCACAGTAAAATCTCTCCTAAAAGAACTATTGCTCCAGAGGTCAGATGGAGGAAACCATGTTCCGATCAGAACGATTTGGGCCATTATTCCGGCAGAAATCAATGGTACCATCCTAGTCACTGTCCTCCTCATCGTGGACTGGGCTGGAGGGGCTATAGGAAGGCGAGGTGGGGGAGTAACTTGGTGAAGTGGGGGAGTAGGTGGAGTCCTTGGGGCTGGTGGGTGAGTAAGTAGGTGAGCTGGGGCTGTAACTTGGGCTCGACGGACTGTAGTTGGGGCTGGATGGGGAGTAGGAGGGGCTTGTGGGAGAGTAGGAGGGGCTTGTTGGCGAGTAGGAGGGGCTCGTGGGCGAGTACTTGGGGCTGGTGGGGGAGTAACTCGGGCTGGTGGGGGAGTAGCTGTCAGCCTGGCTGGGGCTGTACTTGGGCGATGAGGGGCTGTAGCTCGGCGAAGTCGGACTGTAAGATGGGCTCGTTGGCGAGTACTTCGGACTCGAGGGCGAGTAACTCGGAGAAGTCGGGCTGTAGTTTGGCGACTGGGGCGAGTAACTTGGAGATGTTGGGGAGTAGCTGGGACTCGTTGGGGAGTAACTCGGCGATGTAGGACTGTAGCTGGGAGATGTCGGGCTGTAGCTTGGACTTGTTGGGGAGTAACTTGGAGATGTAGGCGAGTAACTTGGACTGGTAGGCGAGTAACTCGGTGAGGTTGGTGAATACTTGGGGGAGGTTGGTGAGTAACTTGGAGAGGTAGGGCTGTAGCTAGGAGATGTTGGTGAGTAGCTGGGGCTGGTTGGACTGTAACTCGGACTTGTTGGGCTGTAGCTAGGTGATGTAGGACTGTAGCTTGGGCTGGTTGGTGAGTAACTTGGACTAGTAGGGCTGTAACTTGGGCTGGTGGGACTGTAACTGGGACTGGTGGGCGAGTAGCTTGGGGATGTAGGCGAGTAACTGGGACTCGTTGGTGAGTAGCTGGGGCTTGTCGGAGAGTAACTCGGGCTAGCTGGGGAGTATCCAGGGCTGGTGGGGGAGTAGGAGGGACTTGCCGGGGAGTAACCTGGGCTCTGTCCACCGATGGGGGAGGCCAGGTAGGATGGTGAAGCTGGAGAGTAGCTTGGTGACATGGGGCCAGCAGGAGATGGTATGTAAGGGCTGCTGGAGGGTGAGCCTGGGGAGGCTGGCTGGGGGGACCAGGCAGGGCTGTATCCTCCAGGGCTGAACCCACTCGCATCAGACTGGCCGGCAGGACTGAAACCAGCTGCTCCAGGGGTCATCCCGCTTCCTGTGGAACAAACATAATAAATATGAATAATATTCTTTTCTTCTGGGCATGTGCCCTTCAGGCATGTGCTCATGTCAGTAATATGTGAGTGAGAAAGGTTGTGGGACCTGGTTGGACCATAGTTGTTACAGCTCCGCCTCCTTGTATGATTGAATGCAGCTGGGTGCCTTCCAGGCCTGTGTGTACTCTTTTCATATGTCAGGAGAGTTCAGAAAGAGAAGTGATGGGTTGACAAGTCACTAATAATAATCATCAGGTGTGATATCTGTAAAGCGCTTCAGTACCAGCCGTACGGCGATGATAATACTACCTAAGTACAAGATATTATTATTGGGCAGAAATACAAGACCCAATGGGGTATTGCTGGCCATCAGGACAGGGCCTGGTTTATCGTTGGTGTAGCTCAGTGTACCTCAGAGTACATAGAGAGTGATGCTATGCCCATTAGGCATGGGCTTCCAGAAGTAAATTCATGAGCTGCTACTCTATTATTTTCTAATGGTTACCCACATATATACATGCACTTTCGATGTGGAGGTACCGTCCTATTCCATGTAGCCAGTGACACATTTGCAGCTGACAATAACTTGGCCTTGTGACTATTTGATTCTCAGTCCACTCCAGCAAGTGGGCCATAAACAAACAACCCAAATGGTGGTGACAAAATGGTGATCTGCTTACCCATAGGGGACCATCCTGCTCCATAGCTTGGTGTAGCGCCCTGGTTCCATGGTGTCATTGAGGGTGACATGCCTCCAGCCAGTGGTGTAGCTCCACCGCCAAAGAACATACCAGGCATACCTGAGAGGGAGGAATAATAGCAACAACGTGGAGCAGACTGATAAATATATACATACATCATGATGGAGGCCGATTTTGAAGGATTTGGTCTAGGACCCGGATGCTGGAGACTCGGCCTCGGAGTGGCCCAAAGTACTCGGAGACTGGATCCGAGTCGTTGTCCGAGTCCTCCAAAGATTTTTTTCAAGCAAATATCTTGGTCGTTTCACTCATAACAACATGAAAGCATGGTATGAGACATGCTAATACCACTAAGATAATTGCCTGGGTAACGGATGTGTATTACTCCTGTACTACGCAAATGTAATACCTGTCGGCTTACGTTCGTCTATAGGAATGCAAATTTCTGTGAAAGATTTCAACGCTATTATTAATTCATGACTTTGTGACCTAACATTATTCATCCACTACCCAAAGAGAAATGGCTGCCCGGTACTGAATATTAATGATATCAACTCAGCGGCTGCCCACATGTGTTCCATATTCCCAAACCAATCAACTGTTGATAAATGTTGGTTAAGTCGATTAGCGAAACAGGGTCAGAAATACGAAAGTTGCAAACAACTACAGATGTCGAATGCGTAGCGTTTACATCTGTCGCACAGATGACTAAGATAACAGCAATGATGCATCCAACACTTTGACAGAGCCTATTCGTGTTTTGGAGTAGCTTAAGCCATGTAGGACCATACAAACACATCAGCAAAATCTGATAGTGTACATTTTAGCTGGAATGGCAAGTTTTTATGAGGACTCGGGACTCGGGTTTCAGACTCACATCTGAGGACTCGGTCACGGATGCTAGGGACTCGGTCTCGGACTGGCTGGACTTGACTCCATCACTGACATACATACGTAAACAAACTTATATCATGCATATCCAGGAAATCTATGTGCTTCACAGGGAAAGCAGCCTAGTACGGGTCATGGTTGGACCTAAAGATATGGTATACATAGATGTGGCCTCGCGGATGTGAGGAGGGAGAACATTCCACATTCAAGGACCTGCAACACATATTGCACTATCCCTCATAGCCATGTGAGAATGAGGTACCAATAATCTAGAGGGGTCACTGAAGGGAGGGGAGCATACAAGACACCCGCCAGGTCGTATTATGAGTAAAGGTCTAGATTATGAGGAGCAACTCGATAGACACACATTACATTATTTGTTTAGTGTTTGATTCTTCATATTATTAGACTCAACTGGCAATTCTTGTGTTGTCCATGAAATTCTCATATATCTTGATTCAATAACAAGATGAGCTTACCAAAGCCGCCCATGCCCATGGGTATCTCAATGGCATGTTTGCATTTCTCTGCATCCAGGAGTAGATCAAAGACTCCTGTGCCCAGGGAGGCCAGCTTGCCGAGCATAATGTTCTCGCTGACGCCCTTCACATGGTCAACCTCTGCGTGGGCTGCTGCCTCCATCAGAATGTCAACCTAAAAGGGAATAATAATAATATTATTAATGCTGTTTGATGATAATAACGATAATATCCAGCTAACAACTGTCCAAGGCGCTCCACAACATTCCCCTGCTCATTGGAACCAGGTACGCACTCCATTAATTTGATAGAGTATGTGACAGCAGTATATATCTCAGCGCCAATTGTCCTCACGGGTACCCAATATCGCCTGGGTGAGACAAGCAATGGAGATGGAATGGAACTGGTAACCTTTCGATCACCAGTCTGATTCGCTGAAGATTCGCTGAAGTTGCTGGGTTATGTATCTGGGAGCCAGACAGGAAGGATTGTAACTGTAATTCTACAAGTACAGGTAGTCTAATATTCTGAATACTGTATTCGACTGATTGGTCAATTGCCTGGTCCAAGCTATCTACTGTTTTTTTGCAATAACAGTGCTGTCATTATTCTTGCTATAACACTTAGCTGATACGAGTATCACAACGATGAAATAGTTCATTCAATAGTTCATTTCACTGAATCTTAGGAAAATTAAGCGCTTCCTCGAAACAGTCAAAGTAGAGCCAAGTTCACAGATTTTGACAACTGTTTGGATGCTGGGCATTTTCAAATTGTCGATGATCAAATGACATGTAACCAGTGTAATCTGTTTAGCCATGAAGCTATCACACATATTTCTGTCGTTGAGTGTGTTGAATGTGTGGCAGAAGATGTATGCCATACAGCTTTCTACACACGAATATTAGCCTGCCCCTAGTGTCCACTATGCCTGGCACAGAAATGACATGCTTATCTTACTTACAAGCTACGCTACTGATGTACAACTGCTTCTAATCCGAGAAATGTAAAAGTTGTTCAGGCAGCTTATTAGGCTTGAAAAAGAATATGACACCAGTGTTGTTGCGCGATTCGCGCACTCTTTGCGCCACTCCTGCATTGGAACAATTAGTGGAGGTCCTTTAAGAAAATAATAAATGTTATGTTTGTTTGAATTTTTCCACTTTTTAGGTCAGGCACAATTTTATCAGCTCCTGAACAGTACTCCTGATGCCCAACTGTCATTTGCTAATGCATAGAACCAGTACAACATCATTCAATGTTGAAAAAGTTAGAATTCATCTGCAATTTTAGAATTTGCAATCCCGCATCTCTCTCAAATTTCCCCAAAAAAGTTTGGAATCCAGAAGGGGGGAATTCTCCCCCGAACTTTAAATCCTAGCGATAACACTGTATGACACACGACAGAGCACTAGAAAAAAAGAAACATGCAAAATAAACTGTATGTGCTTCCACATTTCCCCAACTGGTTCCATGAATGCCACCATTTCATAGTCAGAGCCTAACAGTCATTGGAAGAGGCTATTCAATTGTTTATACATGAAACAGTTGATGCACATGGCAGTCCATAACACTCGTTTAGCGACAACACCAATGCCCAAAAACATGAAACATTGTTTTGTGCCCCAGGTATGTGATGGGCTCGAAGTGAGCAACTCAGGTAGGACCAGGGCAGAGGTCAATCTTCATCTTTACCGTTTCCTCAAAGGAGCATCTCATGAGGCAGCCCACTTCCTGCCTGTTGATGCCGTGACGTGTGATGGCCATGAGGTGACCCTTAGCTGTCATGATGTCACAGAGCAACGCCAGGTGGCGGTAGTTCACGTAGGATCCATCAAAGGAGATGACGTGGTTCATCTCAGTTTCCACTGACTTTCTGACGGCTTCGATTCCCAGCACCTGCAAGAGAATATAGATGTATAGAATAATCTGCTGGTCCCATGTGTGGGTGCCTTTAGTGATGTTCTGTGATTTTCTGGTCCTGTTTGCCTGTTTTTCTTAGCACCAGTTCAAGCTCTTCGGATCCGATGCCAGTTGTTCTGCGCAATTTGTCAGAGCCTGTGCATGGTCACCCTGTTATGCCTCTATCCTTCCCTTCCTTTTTTGTCTCCATTCTTTCCTCTGTGTTTTTCGTCCAAAAAATCTGCATATCAATTTTTGGAAAAAATGTACTACTACTATTAGTGACCTTCAGTTTTTGTGATCATTTGTCACTAGTTTCAACAAACAACCCCCCATTTCCACAGCATCAGATTCTGAAAATACTCGAGACAACCCGTCTATGAACAATAGGAAATCATGTGATATTTCCGCTATCAGCAGAACTTGCAGACATCATGAGGAAAGTTCCTGTCTGACAGAATAGATGTTCTGATCCATTATGGTGGGTGATCCCCAATTGTTGTAGAGAGATGTCCAGATCAGAGTGATCGTGGACCACTGTTGATCCCTACAATGGCAGTGCTGAATCTCTCAAGACTCATCACACTGATGCCCTTCGAGGCAGTGACCGATTCATTTGGATCACCCCATCTACGAAGATGAATAGGGATGACGTTCCTGTGAGATCTCACAGACATTGTTGGGGAGCGTACTGATTACTGAAACCGCAGTGGCTTTTACCACCCTGGTGCTATATGTCTTAGGCTCCTCTGAAGCTGTTAACTATCTAACAGTGTCGGGTCCCCTCCTTAAAGAGCGGAACAAGACCGAGACCAGCAATTTCAAGTCTTGACTACGACCCTGCTATCCGGACCGAAACATCTATAAAGATGTTTCAAGAATCACAGAGGACTTACCTGGAAGATCTCACAGATGTCGTTGGAGAATGTCCTGACCGGGTCAACTTCTGGGTCACTGATGACCTTCATCATGCTGGTGCCGTCAGTCTCAAGGATCCATTCTTGGATGGCCTTGAACTCTCCTTCAGAGGTGATGATGATCCTCTTCTTGTTGTCTATCTGAGGGAGGTGCATGTACACCTTACTGATCTGCTCGATGCCCTGCAGGGTCATGTCCGTCAGCATGTTGGACTCGATGCACCGCAGGAACACGTCATCCTCCATCTTGTCAACCTGCTCCTCCTCCTGTTAAATAATAATAATTACAATTATTCATATCCCGCTTTCCAAATACATCTCACAGAGACTAACAATTACTCAAAATGAATGAAAAAGTATGCAAACTGCATGTACATGTAACATACTCAGTACAATAGGCATAATACTGGGAGAAAGGATAATGTCCCAGGCCTGTTTTGAATGCACCCTTCTCAGTCTCACAGCGCAGAAAAATAATAACATAACAATAACAATGATATCATGCACTTGCGCTTAACATATATTACCCCGATCATAGGGAACGGTACAAACTCTGACAATACGGAAGAGTATAAATTGCAGCAGCCAACTCAATACTTTCGTACTCATTACATTACCCATCACACCCAGGGCAGTTCTTCTCCCGAGAGTCATCCAATCGAATGCCAATGGCCTATTATCACAGTTCCATTATATCCAAATGATGGAATTTTGAGATTCCAGGATGATTTTTTCCTTTCTTTTCCCCAGCTCAGACAGAACAGTTATAACATTCTTCCCTATTTGGATATCAAAGTTCTGTGTATTGTTTTCAAGTCTCTCAAAAATCAAGCACCTCATCACCTACAGGACATGTTCACTTTTTTGTACCCTCTACCCGTACTCTCTTCGGCGACAGAGCCTTCTCTGTTGCCGGAGCCAGACTGTGGAACGCACTCCCTCTCTCTACCACGAGTCTCACCTCTCTCACTATCTTCAAGAAGTCATCGAAGACTCATTCTTTCAAAATGGCTTCCTATGAATTTTTCGTTCGTGTCCGGCTTGTATGTGAAACGCCTTAGAATATATTTTCAGTTACGGCGCTATATACGTTTTCTATTTATCATTATTATTACATAAGATAGACTTTGTCACTTTGACTAATCGAATGCCATGATTTGAATCACTGTCTCTTAAAATACTAAACTTCCCAATGATTTTGGGCATCCATCCTAAAATGTCCAGGTAAGCTGGTAACCCAGATTACCCAACCTAACCCCCCCAGGCCAGCTCCACCCAAAGAAACTCACATCTTGGTACTTGCTATCGTCACTGTTCATGATCCTGATCCGGAGCACCAGCTTCTCGGCATTGTCATCGTTGAAGATGCAGTTGAGGTCGTCTCCAAAGCCAGCGTTGATCTTCTCAGCAATCTGCTCCATCGTCAGCTTGTGATCAGTCATCCTCTTGCGGTCGAGCTCGATCCTGAGGAGCCAGGGCGAGATCCGGGTCGGGTCAAAGTCAGGCATCTCATAGTAGAGGTTCACCCAGTCCTGGTCCTCTGAGATGACGGTGTTCTGTGGCTCTGGGTCGTAGTAGATCGCTGTGTTGGCCGTCACCTTCCGCAGGGTGGTGTGCTCCAGACGGCAGAGAATGTCCTGCAAGTAATAAGGATATCACACACTTATATAGCACTCTATAGTATGAGGTGTATGGCTCAGGACAATATATATTGTGTTGTTACACTTTTTCAGCAGGGGTGAGGATGGGGCTGGGGTATGAAAAGCAATTATTTGTACATCATGCTACATGTGAAGATGGCCATGGATGAATGCTGTGCAAGTCAAGAACTCATTACACTAATAACAACGCTAGTTGTGTTAATGACCCAACTGGTTCACCTTTACCAGCCTTATAACATTTATGGAGTGTAATGGTAAGTGTCAGTGCAAGTCATCAGATAGAGTAAACATATTTGAATAAGTTTCAATCGACTTGCCTAGAGCGCTTTACAGATATTACCCCGATCATAAGACAATCCCGTAGAGTATGAGGGGCAGCAGCAATTCAGTGCCCAATTCCCTCACAGGATATTGACAAGTGCATGTTTATCAGGATCAACTATAGTCCTCGCACAAAAATATTGATATTCCTGCATAAAACCTGCAGAATAGTGGGCAACAGTTATGCAGGAATGTCCACTCTCGAAAACATCTGAGATTTTACTATGGCGGAAATATGTATCAAGTTTCGATTGACACAGCTTTAGAGTTTAGGCCGCCGCATCCGTAAAACCATAATATCCCTGGACACTCCATGCATTGTGGGATATAATGAATCCATAAGGAACAAGAAGGAAGTGTTACCCTACCTTGCACCTCTCAGCATCCCTGGCAGCCTGTCCTCGCAGGAAGACTGTGAGGGACGGGGTCTTGGGGTTCTTTGAGACGTTGATTATCTCCTTCAGACGGGGGACACCCAGGGTGACGTTCTTGGCGGAAACTCCAGCAAAATGGAAAGTGTTCAGCGTCATCTGAGTGGCAGGCTCACCCAGGGACTGGGCGGCCAGAGCTCCAACCATCTCACCAGGATGAACCTGAATATAGGACAGATGATGTAACTTGACAATTTGAGAAGAATTTATATTTGGGCCAATTTTAGCTTGTTAACACGATAACCCGACCCACCTGGATGGATCAAGCTCATACTTGGTTTGTGTGTACCTCATGAGGAGTACATGATCCCTATTGTTCTGGCGTCAGGTCAAAGGTCATCTGAGGGAGACAGAGCTCAAAGTTTGAAGATATCGTTAACAGCATAAGTCCAGAATGCTCGGTCCGATCGGCTGAACTGGGGTATGGAGCTTTGTTATGGGGAGCTCAGGAATCTATATCGCTACTCTCTCAACCTATATAGTGTAACCTTGTACCTGCTCCCCCCGTCACCTAGGTACTCATGGCAAATTTCACCCCGATATGGCAACCCTAACACCCTTCTAATTTTTGCCAGACTTTGACTCCAAAAATTATTCTTAGAATTACATCAACGAAATCGCCTCCAAAACTCTCTGTTTGTGTCTCGTTGGATTTTGCATGCATTCGTGCAGGAATCCTGGACACTGTTAAACAGGATCCTTTCGTTTTCACTCACTTTCGAAGGGATTCTTATTTGTTCCGTTACTTTACGTAAGTCACTGCCTAACCCCAGCTTAGGCCCCAGGCATCTGTATGTGGGTACACGGTGGCGCTCTAGCCTACTGTTCGTGCCTGTGGGGTCTAGGGTTAGGTTGCTTGCACG
>JAUOBX010000019.1:25078-37549 GCA_032360705.1 Eupentacta quinquesemita
TTTCCCCTGATCCTACTAAATTTACACCTTAGGCTTCCTTAAAATGCTATCAAAGCTTCATATTCTGGACATATCATCTTTTGAGGCCCGCTCTTCTCCGGTAGCATTCCACGCGAGTGACCACGACTCAGAAGTGCCGATTTGTATGCTACGATGACTTCCAACTTTCACAATTGAGACACTCCCAACTCCTCGCTGAGACCCTGGTGCCTCTTGTTGGCATTCTCAGAGATGTGGCTCAGCAGTAAGAATACTAAGATGTTGTATATTTCGAGCTGTGTGGTGTATGGACTAATCAGATACATGCCACATACATTCTCCACTGATTGTCTTCATTCATTACTCTTGGCAGTTCCTCATGCATTCATTTAAATGTCTTCTACAGGTTCCTATCACACCCTTCAAATGTTGTACGCCATTGTGGCAAATTCTGGCTCAGAATATAAATTGTCCGAATTGGCCACCCCATCATCCTCTCTATTGCCAGAATCAGAGACTACACATTGCTCTTTTTGGCAAAGCTCATACCTGAGAGATTCTCATACAAAGTTTACCTTCTACACTTCCATATAGAATTGGGAGAATAGGTAGAGAATAGAATCAATACATATAGTGCAGTCCACATATCAAGAAGTCATATACTGCAGGATTGGCTGGGTATTGCTTGCCGATAGCTCCAATTTACACACCGCCCTCTACTCCTAATCCCGCTATCTTTGATTACTCACGTTGGCACATCATACCCCTAATTGGTTGATTCATCCATCACCTCCCCTCGTTTGATCGAGTGAGGCAAAGTTTATTTTCTGGTAATTTGCAGATGCAGTTAGCATCCAATTTAGCGGGGACGAATCTCTCCAGGTCGAACATGGGCCCACGCCTCTCGGGCGTAATTTACCAATCACTCGCCGGCAATCAGGAAGAAGAGATCCTCCCAATTTTACGGTTTTCGCAACCGGTAACACCTCGCTTGTCTCCGTGCTCACGGGCCATGTTCCCTCACATTTATGACATGGTGGCTGGGTGGCAATTCACAATTTTCCAGTGTGTGCTAACATGGTAATTGGCATGTCGCATCGGCAGAAAGTATTATGAACGAGGTAAAGAAAATCTATCAGCATTCCGTGACGGAGCTGCTGCTCCGGCGCGAATGCCCGATCATGACTGTCTGGGGTTTGGTGCGCTCATGTTTCCAGATCCCCACCTTTGAGACCACAGGGAAATCAAACGCTACAGATACGCCGATAGAATCTCATCATCTGCGATTCGGCTAGAGCAAGTCTGGGATGCTAAATCCGATCTTGTCAAGGCGATCGCCCTAGCCTACCCTTCCTGCCCCCCCCCCCCCCTCCCCTCTTCTTGACTGATGAATTACTTCCAACTAAATCTCCCCCGGGAAATCATGCACAAGCCTCATCCTGCTGACTGAGATCGGCTCAAGACCCAATTGCTTTAATCAACTTAGAAATTCATTTGCGCTCTGAGCCGACGCAGGACGATTATTGGGGATTACTGGGAATGAGTGCGCTCGAGGCCGCACCGACAACAACAGGTGTAGTGGGATAAGCCAGCCGATGATATAGAACCAATTTTCCTGTGAGTCAGCAAATGTTTTCCAGTTGTTGAACACACGAATTACCACAAACAAACAAGAAGTAGGAGTTGGCATCCCCGTGGGGCTCTCGACAACGCCGGGCGATGTGGCTGGATAACTGCACTTTGTCGCGTACCAAGAGAATCGTACCTAAGCAGATAATTTGCCAGGCTCTCTGCTGTTTGCGTCGAGAGACTTCTCGGACGAGGGATTTGGCTTAGTAATTTTCTGCATCGCTTTACGTCCCGAGTCCTACAAGCCGGAGTGGTTATTAATTCTGGATATGGCAATAAGGCGCATCTGTTATAGCAATCATTATTGGTGGTAAATAGGCGAGAGTTATTTGCTTAGTAAATTTATTTGTTTTTGTGAGGGCTTGCAGAAATTACTAGAAGTGACATTTCCTCAGCAGAGGTAGTAAACAAGTTGGTTTTGATGATAGGGAGACTGTACATATAAAAGCATTTTTGAGTGGAAATTACTAGCCATATTCACTTGAATATCGGAACTGACTAATGGAGGGTCACTGCATACATGAAATGAATTTGTAAAATTGTTATAGGAGAGTTTCAACTGTTGAAAAATAAAAGAGGTTGTATCAAAGATCGTTTTTCTTCTCAAAATATGGATTGATGACTGACATGGATTGATGGAATCTGAGTCGTCATTCTGTTCACTCCTATCCAGTGATTTATATTGGCTGGTATCAAATTGGTTATATCGTCACTATGATAAGTCATTCCGATATAGTGTGGGATGATTGAGTTTTGCTCAATTACAATATTTTCAACTATCACCATTATTCGAAGTATCTCCTGTAGCCCTCATGCTGATATTCTGTGTGAAGTTGTATGGTGAAGCATTACAGAGCCACTTTCCATCCCAATCGATCATACTGATTAGCATGAATTAGCATGATTGATACATGTAAATTAATTGGATGCTTGTGAACAATGTTATTCCTTCGTAGTTAAATGCTTTGGTAATAATGCAGTTCAGGATATATGACGACTATGGAGTGTACATGAACTGATTGAATTTTGGCCATAATACATTGCTGAATAACTAGGGTAATTAGCATATTTTATCAGAAAGTATTAACAATGATCATTTGGTTTAATAATCTGTTCATATTTTTCTCCTCATTCACATGCTCTCCTTCGTCTACTCTTGGTTGCTGCAGGATTTCATATCGGTGAGTGCCTTGACCAAACTTTCATTATTTCATTGACTAACTAACTAACAACCAATGTCTTTAACGCTGTACTTTCATCAGCTCGACCTCATTATCCACGATCGGAAAAGATAGGCATTTGATCTGCGAACTGTTTTAACAAATATGTCACATACTCAGCAAAAACAGTGCACCTGATGGCATGCATGCTACATTATCATATCAATTAATGTAATTATGATAGGCATGCAATGTAGATTTCTCCTTCAGGGAACAATGTTGGGGTTGGGGATGGAGCAATCACCATGGGTATCAAACATATTTTAGTCATTGCATATATGTGCTAGTCATCTATCGGACTAATATTGTTGTGGAAGCATGTATTGAATGAAGGGCCCACGCATTGGTCATGGGATGTCATTGTCAAAGGTGTGCCATTCGTCTCTTAGTAGCGATCATAACGATTCCCTCTCTCAGTTCCACCACTTGTTTGACCGTCCAATTCACCCCATCTTTTGTTACTATCGAATGAGTCATACCAGAGTCAGTCATGGGCCGACTAGCATCTTCAGGAAAACGTGTATGTGTGAGCAATGGATTGCTCACATTGTAGCAGTAACAATATTTATAATGACAATAATAGAATATTAGATTGACAAGGTCCCATA
Organism: Eupentacta quinquesemita; assembly: GCA_032360705.1. Lineage (NCBI taxonomy): Eukaryota > Metazoa > Echinodermata > Holothuroidea > Dendrochirotida > Sclerodactylidae > Eupentacta > Eupentacta quinquesemita. The sequence continues at coordinate 28,515 of JAUOBX010000019.1, forward strand.
GTAGCGATAAAGTTAAATTGGGACTGATGCCGAGTGATTTTCTGATCGGCTGGTATTACATTAAGCGAGAAACATTCTACCGATTACCGATGTACAGTATTATAGTTGACTGATAACGAGAAAGACACTGCAGGGTCTACCTCTGACTCTGACATTTTGTTCCATCGTTATAGTGAGAAACCTAGAGTTTACAGCTCGTGCAGTTTTTGACCCTAAGTGACTTTCAATGACCTTCGTTCTTTGATGTTTTGGAAGTTCTCCCCATCGATCAACAATGTGTTATTCACTCTGCTTCCAGGAGTTATTGATGCTTTCAGCATTTTGGATTTCGAACTCTAACTGACCCCAAAAAACATTGTGACCACTACTGCTGTACAGTGTGACCAGACCTCAGCCTCAGGTGTCACAGAATTCACACCTAACTGACTCTGTCCTGGGTAAAAGCTAAAACAGTTTGACATAAAGTTTACTAACATCACAAGTAAACTGTGCCATCAATATTGCACTTTAGATTTGGTGAGTTTCATGTTTGCCTGTCATGTCCTAATCATTGTTGCAATAATATTTGTTCAGCTTGAACTCAGAAACTTTATTCGACGAATAACAAGAAACTTGCTTATCATGGCTAAACATTTATTCCTCAAAGATGTGTATAACAGTGTTACCTAGCCTTGCTAAAAAGAAGCCTTGCTCATAAGGAGCCCTGCTTATAAGGGATTCAATGACAATATGTATTGGAACATCACCTTACTAATTTGCATAACTTATCAGCTAATTAAAATAAAACATGCTAACTTTGTTCTGCTCTTTTCTTTCGTTGCTCTCGCCCTGGATTCTGAAGGGGGTAAGTAATCAATGTTTAATATCAACTGTTGCTACGTCTTTCCTTCCTTTTGTTTTGTGCTTTTCGCAAGTAACTAATTTATTGTTTCTTTTCACTGCATGTTGATGTTCATCATTCCCTTTGACCCCTAAAAAGGGTCTGGTATGTGCCATAGTTTTGCTTAGTATCGCCACAGTTATTTACTTCTCTGTGAGTTCCGTGTCAGTGAACAGATAAATTGTTTTACCAACTGCAAGACCAAATAAAATGGCAAACAGACAGTGTTATAGTCGAGACCGGTCTTGGTCTTGGATGTTCCCCGAATTGCCGGTCTCGAATTCGAGACCGAGACCGCCATACCTACAGTGTAGGGACTCCAAACTTGAGGCCGGTCTTGGTCCCGGCTCCTCCGGTCTCGACTACATCCCTGCAAACAGACTCTACGAAATGCTGCTCCGGCTATCAACATTAATGTGTGAACAAACGGTCTGGCGTTACCGAGGGAACGTTCGGCTAGCCACTCGCATGATGTGTCCCCTTTTCCACACTTTTATTCTTGCAGCCTTCTACCCATTGAGTGCTGATATAACCATATGTGACAGTCCTTCAATCAAGTTAATATATAAAAGTAAATGTTATTCAAATTACAAGGATTAATCTAATTAAGGTGTCTGCTCATCATCCCAGACTAGGTAAATACTGTATAAACATGGATTATACCCTGAAATGATCGTTTGATCTGCCATGACCAAATGATCAATGCTAGGATTTACCTAGCCTGTGTTCACATTCCAAGTTGATTTGACCGCTAATCCCACCAATCCACCTGGATATTCATTCCAATGTCACCTGTATGTCAATGTTTGCTAAGATCACACAGACGTTTATTTTACTGTCTGAGCCAGCCCTAAATTGTCCTCTCTCCATAGCTTTCGAAAAACACCCTTTTGTAACTTTTATTTGCCTCTTCTTTGTTGCCACAAATGTTTTTTGTCACTTTTTGAGAATGGTTAATAGTTCCAAGGTCCCTGGTTCAACAAATCTATTATGTACATCAATACACAGGCAAGGATAATAATAGCCTTAAAGGAGCAAGTAATCATTATCAATCATTGTTTGTCCTAGGTGATACAAATTCTATCCTCGATTTAATTTATTGATACAAATCAATCAAAGAATCATTAGAGGGCAAATAGAATCCCAAAGAGTTTAAGGTAAAATCAAAAAGTTTTTTTGTTTTTCTGGTTGGATATTTCTTGTAATTCTCGGAGTGAACTCGAAAACTGCCTGCCTGTCAATATTGATTGCATGCAAGTTCTACTTACGTGCTGTGATGATTTTCAGTTAGTGGTATTCTTTAATCGTTTGTTCAAGCTTCACTGGAGTTTCGGAAATGGTCAGTTTTGATCAGTAGAGAGTGATAGTAAAGTGATTTGGTAGGTGATTGGAGCACAAGGATATACTTCTCGATGCAGTGATTAAATTAACTAAAGTTTTAGGCGTCAAAGGGATTTCATTAGAGGTCGGATATGCGATGGCGAGTTACTCTAAGTAAACAATTAGAATCAATAAAACTGCCAAGCAGGATTTAACAATTGTGAAAATGAGATGGGGGATCAAAATATCTAGGAGGATTATCATAATCAGATGAAATTGTGGGAATGGAATATGAAAATGATTAACAGAGGGTAAAATGATAGAGGAAATTTTCTGTCAGGATGGTGAATTAATGAAACACCAAGAGTGGAGTGATGTCATGGAAGTTTAGGGGCTTGTATCAGTGTTAGCGCTAGGATTGAAAGTTTGAGGGGAAATTTTTTGGCGGGATATAAAAAAATTGGGTGAGACTTCCCACAATTTGAGAGAGTTTCGGGATCGTAAATTAAAAAATTGCCAATAAATGTGCACTTCTTCGACATGAATTGATGTTGTACTAGTTCTATGCATTAGCAGACGACAGTTGGGTATCAGTAGTACTGTTTAGAAGTTGCTAAAATCGGACGTGACCTAAAAAACAAAAAGTGGCAATTTTTGTTTTCTTGTATATGGCTTGTATATGGATCCAATTGATTGATATCTCTGCTGATACTAGGGCACAGAGACTACTCAAACATACTGCAAATACCTCTACTGCAAACTTATCTGGACAGGTAATTGTCAACATATGGTTTGCCACAGAGTTGTGAATACAGACTGAGAGAATTCTGTGCCATGGAGATTGATCACTTTGCTGTTTCTGGCAACACTCAGCCAATTTTGTTGTGTCACAAATCGAGGAGCTCTCTGCTGACCTCGCTCTGTGAATAAGTGGTACGGTCCTTGTATCATTAGTTAGCTGAAAATCTGCTGGATATTTTGACAAAACCTGATCCGATTGGTCTGTTTCAGAAATTCAATTTCAGCAGGTAACGATCAGAGAATGATACAGTTCATTGTTGAAGTCGATGGAATCTGTCCCTAATAGGACGAAATGCCCACAGGAGGAAACAAGTTTGTCGCACCTCCATGGTATGAAATTCCATCATGTAAACGTAAGTGAGATCCTAGCTGAGTTGCAACATATTGGAAAGGAATGGGAGACAAAATAATAATAATAATAAATGTGATTTGTAAAGCGCAGGTATCCAGTGCCAAGGCAGTATTCAAATGCGCTGCCCTGAATGAAGTTCATATATTGATGAGATGAGAGGTTATTTCCCAGGTCCGTTAAATAGATGATTCAATACATGTGTCCTGCTGCTGTTGTGAACAAACAGTGTAGGAAACAATAAAGTGTCCCACGTTCGAATGGAAAGTGTGTGGATGTTGGTATACGTGAATACGTGATGATTGTATCTCTGTGACACTAGAACTGCACATCACTGAAATGTTGCCACACTATTCTGCATATTTCAAACTTCATTACAATTGAACAAATGTTTGGATGTGGACTAAATTTGTCTTCAATCACAAATTGATAGTTGCGTTGTCTTGACAGGTCTATAAATCATTTGCACACTTGTCCTATGGATACCTAACAAAACTGAAGCTGTGACTCTCAATAGTTGGAGAATTAACTAATCCTCTCCTAGTTTGTTAAGAGTTTCACTTTGTGTTCGTTGTTATTGTAGTTTAATAGCAAGATTCACTTTTTGTGTTGAAAATGATCTTCTAGCAACCTGTCATGCACTTCAACCAGAAATCATCAAAATGTATTAATAGGTCTAGTCTAATAATGAGTGTGCAATTCAATTATCTCCTTATTAAATGTATCAGTATTCCAGCCTAACAGTATCAGAACAGTGAAACATGTATAGCAACAATATCCATTTTATTCTGTGAGATGACAACTTGCTTTCAATTCAGCACTATTTTATCTTCATCAAATTCATACGAAAAGTTGTTAGAATATAAAAAAATAAAATAGTAATACGCTGTATTTAGATGCGTCATTCACTAAAGTATCATGGTGCTCACAATGAATATGAACACTATATGGATGAACAGAATATGAAGTGAGCAGCCCTTTCAGTGGTGTTTTCAAAACAACTATGTCTTTAGATGGCCCTTGAACACTGGTAAAGATGACAACGATACTGATCATAATGTGTTTCATCCCACAATCAGCAACTGTTCTGTTGTTCCATGCATCTTTGCATATTCAACAACAAAGTGGTGGCACATAACTAAAGTAGCCGAGTAGCCCTCTAACCCCCTTCTAATCAAATTAAGATTGAAGTGTTAGTGTATCTAGTATAACCAATGGGGTTGAAAAATGGCTAGGCTAAATTATAATGAAAACCCATCACCTAATGTCACTGATCTGCTAAAGGATCATGGTCAATCTAATCATACATTTCTTTGGATGGTTCCTCCCATGCACCACTTTGCTACTGTTCAGGGCTTGCTTTCACTCGAGTGAACCCATGTCCGAAATATATCACATTATTGGCTAAGAGAATCCATGGTTTGCGACATTAGATTAATTCAGTTCAATAGCTTCGCTCATTTGAAGATTAGGTGATTAAATATTCTTGAATGGCTAACCAAATTGTCCGAACCACTGATTCAGACTATTAGCCTATTTGGTAGTGCCACAAGATCTTCCCCGTAAGCTGAGCATTAATCTATAACTTTCTGACGGTTGATTCCTCCCCAAACTGGCAACAATCGTTATAAGCTGAGAGCGGTAATGACATTAGCATTCTGCCTTAGCCACCCAGTCGTGGGTACTGCTCACAATTATAGCCCAGAGATGCGTTTTTAACCACGTAATCGCGTTAATTCAATTGCTCTAGTTTGGGCTCTAAAAACAAAACAGAGAATGCTTGCACTGAGAGGGAAACTGGCCTCAAAAATGAATACTTGCCTGCGTTAATTGACTTGCAAGCAAGAGGTAGCTTGGAGCTATTGGACGGGATAATTTCTGACCTCTAAGGGAATTAGCAAAGATTTCAGGCTCTCACTTGGTTGCAACAAGGGGATCCCTGATTATCAGTTTATCCCAATCTATTGATGTTTACACAAGTAACTCAGCCGGTAAAAGTGCTAACTATTTTCATCGTGAAGGTAGGCTAATGTTGATAAAGCCAAGCCACGTGAAAAGATTTATCGACCAAGAGCGGCACTATTCCCGGCGCAAATTAATTTATTGGCACAATGAATATCAAAAGGTGAAAATAGAGATAAATAGGTTAGTCAGTCTTGCAGTGTAGTGTAAATTGAGTAGATTATTCGATCTAAGCATAAGTGATTGACTTCTTGCGATGTGTTTTCAATCCCAATGGAATTCAACAGTATATTTTACTAATGGTCATCTTAGTCAGTCACAGAAATGTATAGACCTCAAGCCTTGACTTTGAGATGTAAGAAATATTCTCTCTTAGCAGTTGGAGATGCTACAAAATTGTGGATGCATGATCTTTAGGACTCCAGCAAAGTCCTCGCTGTCGCAGAGCACGTACCTGGAATGTGCTTGCCAGGGATGTGTTCCCTCCTACATAATATAATTCCCATCTCTTCAAAATTAGGATCAAGTTCAACAGGCTCTATCTTTCTTCTCTCCCTTAGTTTCTTGTGTATGGGGGTTGCTTCTCATCCTGAAGCAATTATCGGCCCTTCCTTCTTTTAGGAGAAAATTGTATGCTTCTCTTCACCATATGGTTGGTGTATCTGACATTTGGCAGCATTTTTATTCTGCCTCCGATTGAGCTGAAAATAGTTCCTGGGTGTCAATTTCGGGTCACACTCAAGAAATTCATCCTCGTAACATCACAAATTAGCTTTTCTAGAGGAAGATTACAAAAAAATTGAATTTGCCTGTTGGTTCAGTGTTAACCACTGATACCCAAGACCGTGGAGTGTAAATATCAAATACGTGTCGGACTGACCCACTCCGTGTGAGGGAATGGAAAGCTATGTTGACTCTATGGACCAGTTATCGTAATAAAAGTCAAGATTGGTCGAGAAGCTTACACGATCCGGCTTGTAATTCTTTTCGCAAGATCGATCGCCCTCTAAAGACGGTAATAAGCCGCCCTCCTTTGAAACATTGAATTCGGCAGGCTATGTTCGACGGTACCGTGCGGCCCTTCGGATTTCCAAGGTCTCAGAGCAAACAGGGAGTTGTGTGCCGGGGGTACACATGCTCACGTTTGTGGGCCTAGCCAAACAAGGTCAGAGCTCGGCTCGTGTTGCCTTCTGAGGTGCAGATCCATCTTGGTTGCTGGTTCTGCTTTTCTCAATGTATCCTGACAGTCGAGGGTGTACAAGGATTTGAAGTGCCTGTACAGAAATGGATCATCAACTTTGGGTTCAATAAGGACTTGGATGGAACGGAGGAAGTTTGCTATGCAGTAGCCCATCATTCATTGACTCACTAGTAGGCCTAAATACGACAAAAGTGATCGTTGTCCTAGCAGGATTGATAAGTCCTGGTATTCGAACGCAACTCTGTTTTTGCACAGCCCTAACTAGCTGGGGAATAACCACCTGTAAATTAAAGAAATTATGAAGCAAACTGGATATCAGAGTCAAGTAATCACTTCTGATAAGAAAATTATGATCACCAGAGAGTAGTTAAACATGTTATGGTTTATTCGAACTTGTGTGTGCAGCTGGGTATTCAGTGCCATAATATTAGACTTCCTCTGGCGTTTACATATATTTCAGTGAATGATTTATTTGTCACTGAATTCAGTATTCACAGAGCATAGTACAGTAGACAGAGAATAAGTCACAAGTTTCACAGGACAATAAAATCACAGCGTATCAGAATCGGGATAGAATATATCAAACTAATAAACTGTTTGCCGAGCAACTGTGGTCTTCAAAATCACCCATTGACTCGGTTAAAGAGTTTGTATTGAACTTCTCGACTGTTCATGAACAAGGTGATAACTTGCAAACTCATTCTTGCGTGTCGAACACAAATGAACAGTGCGGGTGGATCGAATAACATAGGATTGTCACACAGGTATGTCACACAATAACTCACAGGAACAGTCCCACAAATATAATTGTCGGGTCATTTTCTCCTGTCTGTATTAACTCGTCCTACATGTTTCTCTGAAATTAATATGTTAATTGGAACCCTGTGAAGCGTAAACGTCTAGGGATATTACATTTTGGGGGGTGAACATGGCCTGATTAAGGTGTCTGGTACTGTCTGCTCATCATCCCAGACTAGGTAAATACTGTATGAACATGGATTTTACCCTAAAATGATTGTTTGGTCTGCTATGACCAAACAATGAATGCTAGGATTTATCTAGCCTGTGTTCACATTCCAAGTTGATTTGACCAGTAATCCCACCCATCCACCTGGTTTATCCATTCCAATGTCACCTGTATGTGGATGTTTGCTCAGATCACACACGTTTACTCACTGTCTGAGCCCTAAATTGCCCTATCTCTGTTTATTTTAAAAAACACCTTTTGTAACTCTGATTTGCCTCTCCTTTGTTGCTGCAAATGTTCTTTTGTTGCTTCCTGGGAATGGTTAATAGTTCCAAGGTCCTCGGCTCAACAAATCTTTTATGTACTGCAATACACGGGCAATGATGACTTGAAACGAGCGAGTAATCATATTCTATTGTTAATCGTCCTAGGTGATACAGACTTCATCCCCAAATTCCTCAATACAAATCAATTAAAGAATCATCAGAGGGCGAATAGAATCCCAGAGAGATAGGTAAAATCAAAAAGTTTTGTTGTCTGTTTTGTCTTGATATTTAAAAAAAATTGTTGCTCGGAGTTGAACTCAAAACTGCATGCCTGCATACAAGCTTCTATTTATATACAGGCTCTGATGATTTTCCGTTATTGGTATTTTTTAACGTTTGTCCAAGCTCCACTGGATTTTTGGAAATGGTCTGTTTTGATCAGTAGGGGTGATATATGAAAGTGATTTAATAGGTGATTGGATCACAAGGATATACTTTTCGACACAGTGATTGAATTAACTGAAGTTTTAGGCGTCGCAGCAATTTCATTAGAGGTCAGATATGCGATGGCGAGTTACCCTAAGAAAACAATTAGCATCAATAAAACTGCCAAGCAGGATTTAATAATTTGAGGAAAGGAGATGTGAGATGAGAATATCTCAGTATTTGTTAAAATCAGATGGAGTTGTGGTCTTGGTGATTAACAGAGAGTCTAATAATCGAAAAACATTTTTATACAGGATAGGGATTCGATGACACACAAGGGAGGGGGGGTGCTTGTATAGGAACTAAATGTATGCCTACTACTTTCATTTACCAGGTTGCCATTGATTCATGCTATTATGATTCTACTATTATCAAATTCATACAAAATTTGTCAGAATAATAATGATAATAATAGTGATATCACACACTTTCTATGTATCCAATATATCCAATGAGGGTGGAAATTGGATAGGGTAAATTATGGAGAAATTTCCTAATAAGAATGAAAACCCATTACCTGATGTTGCTGTTCCGCTAAAAGCATATTAGGTCAATCAAATCATACATTTCTTTGGATGGTTCCTCCCATCCACTACTTTGCTACTGTCCAGGATTTGCTTCCACTTGAGTGAACCCATGTCCGAAATATATCACATTATTGGCTCGGGGAATTCATGATTTGAGACATTAGATTCATTCAGTTTGATACCTTCATTCATTTGAACAATTCAGTTAATCAAATATCCTGGTATGGCAAACCAAATGATCTGTACCACTGATTCAGACTATTAGCCTATTTAATA
>JAUOBX010000019.1:84445-100320 GCA_032360705.1 Eupentacta quinquesemita
TAAAGAAATATATTGATATATTTATATAGATAGGTTATCAGCAGGAGAGAGCTAGCAGTGAACTGGTGAACGGCAGCATCGGAAAATATGTCAGGCTCCATTCAGTGAGGGGGTAGGGGGAGGGGGGACAGCCTCATTGTAGGATTGACGGAACGAAAGAAAAAAGTTGTCAGCCAAATGAGGAGAAGCCTCAAGAAAAACACAGGAAAAGCAGTGATGGATAGATTTATCCCACCGAACAACCATTTTCTGAGAGCTTGCAAATGTTCATCTTTGAAAAGAAATCATGGACAAAATAGTACATAACTAGGGGGGGAATTTCAGTCATATATGGACTAAACATGATTGACACAATCAATAAAAGTGTAATGTTTTTTGTATATTACCAATCCTTCAACTTTGCAGAATTGATTGATCGATGATAATGATGCACTGATAAATTCATGAAAAGTTCAATACATTTGAATAAATTCATTCAGGGAAATATGTAGTATCATGTGTGAATTACATCACATGGGTATAATAGGGTTCATTCACATAGTGATTGAAATGTGGCAGTTACAATTGGGATACATATTGGAAATTTGTCATGGATCATGAGGACTGTACAAATGGACAATGGGTAGAAATGTGAAAAACAAATGTATGAAAACAAAAATAAGACGTGGCACCAGAATTGATTACAGTTTCGATCATTCATCATTATTAACCATGATTCTCGCCTGTTGGTTGAATCAATAATCAGCTACCAGAGTTATTCAAGGTGAATTTGGGTCTTCAGCAATCCGTTTGTTTAGCTGCACAGCGAGAGGGAGAGAGTGGAAAATCCAACATGCTTTTTCTAAAGTTGGCTATAACGATCAGCAGGTCGCGAGCACCGACTAAGCAGTTTTTGACACAGGTTCGACATAATATGTACACCCCGTCACCAGCAACAATTCCCATCACCAATCTAGCTGAAACAAACCTAAACAATGAACCCTTATCCCTAATACCCCTTCTTGATTGACCCCCTCCTCTAAACTTTGCCTCTTCTGAGAGCTGGAGATGAATAAAGAGAAACAAAACCTGGTAAGGGTGAAGCATACAGCTGCAATTATCATATGGATTTTATCCCTAGTGATACTTGGGAAAATAAGGATGATTTCATTCAGAATTTTGGCACATTTTCCTATGAATACAATAATGCCACCACTACATCCCCTGATACCCACAGAAAATTAAAGTTCAAATTGAGTGTCTTTTCGCTGGATTTCGGAAAATCTACTCGGAAATGAAAAAGAGGAGTACTAATAATTGTGTATCAGAGAAAAATCAACAGAAATGTTGTGAGTAGTCGGCTATGACATGATAGCGAAGAAATAGGAGCAGTAACGAGACCAATAATAGAGAATGTACAAAAACGGCAGCAACCACAAGTCACGAAACAAGTCGATGCGTGTCCAATATTACCAATAGGTACTATTAGGTGAGGTACAATGTTATACTATACACAATGGTTATCCAGATGTCTTTACAAAATAGATGACAGAAGTTACACCCAGGTCTATAGGGTACAAAGAAATTACAAAAAGGGAAACAAAATAAAACATGTGTTAGGTAATCATGTCATATGGTTGTTAGATTTTTTATACAAAATGCTACATAATGTTATATTTGCTTCACTCGGATATACCAACATCGGCATCAAATGCCTTACAAAAGATAACCACATTGACATAACACCGCACATATTGTTTCCACTAATGTTAACTCCAGGAGTTGAAAGGTTGCTTTGTACAGAAAAAATAGCATTCACATAAATGGGATGTCGTTATGTAACAGGCAAAGGAAAAAGAAACAGAACTGTTTGGAAAAATAAAATTTCAGCTATGTCTTCAATATCAAAGTGACAAAATGTTGAATATTAGTTCATTCCTAGCATATTCATGGAGGAAATCTACAAAATTAAAGACAAAAGAGTAATGGTTTGTTCATCAAATTAATACAAAGGAAACTTATATGAGTCAATAGAGTGGTCCCAGCAGCATAGGCAGCAGTTGTTACGAAGATTGTTACATTACGTAACAAATTGTTACATACCTAATAATGGTCTTGATGGTGGTCATTGTTAGGTCATCACTTGCTCCAAAGCTTGAGTGAGGGCGGTATAACAAATAATTTTCAGCCATACTATTAAACTACTAATGAGGAATATAGCACCAATACGAAGCAGGACCATATCACAGAATATTGAACAATTTTAGCTGCGTACGAACTTAGAATACTATCAATGGTAGTGTTAGACATTTGATCAAACTTATTCAACAATTCCATCACAATCACGGCACCCCATCATGCCGTAAGTACTGAATAATCACACCATATTGTTATACATCTTTAAAACACCCAATTACAGTTCAAACAATGAGATAAGTTCATCAAACGTCACATGGAGAATAATTTTATCAATTAACATTTCTTTGACATTCAAACACCACAATCATTCCGCCTTAAATACACTGTACAATGTTACATGACTAGATCAACAAATATAGAGACTAATTTGCGATTAAATAAGTTTTCATAAAAAGAGGTTGATTATTACTATAAAAGAGATTTTGAGGCCAACAGGCCTATGAGGTCCAACAAGTTTATTTAATCGTACATGGTTTGAGGTATATTACGCAAAGCCACTATCATAACAGGGAACATTGTACTGTAACATGCTGGCAGCCTGGCACGAATCGGAACATCTCAGAAAAGTTGTCAATGCATAGGACACCCACACACTTAAAATATACAGATCACAAGTCAATGCTCATAAACTACTTGCCACATGAACATGAACAAATCCCCAGGCAATAGTTATCTGGATCACAAGAAATCTTTCACTTTCAATCGGGGCAGAAACATGCATGAATTCAGGACAGATTACACCCTTTATGTGTTGACAAATGAGTTCATCACTTGAACAGCTGAGCAATCGGATAAGCAATATCTTAAACACAGCGACACCTCTTAATGATCATGTGTTCATTAGTGTGACATACTGAACTATAGTAATTAGTACAAGACCTTTCTCTTGTTCCTATTAAGTTTGAAGTAGTATCACAGAACAAAAGCAGAAATTTTGACATCTATTCGAAGGATTGAGTCCCAACTCCCCCAAGATAATATTTTTCGAAAGTTTCATATTCATTCGATATTACACAGTCAGACTCTCAATAACGACCTACACATGAACAATGTTCTCTTGTCCAGCTGTAGCACTTCATAATAATTCACCTTTACTGATGATTCGCACCCCTAGATGAAATCCACAGTTCACGCAAGCAATCCTAATAATTACCCTGTCTTAACATGACTCCCTAAACTAATTTACAATCATGAGCCACACGAGTTAAAATGTCAAATTGGCACCCCCATTAGCACCCATGTTCCCTAATTCTGTGGAACATGATCACACATTTCTGTGTCCAAAAGACCAAACTGGAACATATTTTACAAAACAGGTGGCACGAAACTGGACAATATGATATCTAGTAATTTGGCACGTGTACATAAAGGCAGCATTCTCATTCTAGAATAACTCTACATTAGAAAACAAGATTATTGAAATATTATATCCAAGTTGATATGAATACGGATCAATGCAAACAGCAAAGGGACTATGGATAGATATATCTATCATTCAGAGAAAATGTGTTTTTGATCAGTCTAGGTACGGGGTAAGACGGTCACTACCAGTCATGGATAATATGGCAATGGACTTCCCTCATTTCATTACAATAGTCGGCATTTCACTTACAGCTGAAAATGGACCCTAGCTTCTATTAACAACTGGTCAACCAGTTAGTCAAGTCTTTCACCAGTCTGATATAGGATACAAGCGAAATATTCAGACCATCTCCTCAGAGTGAAGGGTCATAATATCTGGGACAATGCCACTAACTTTATGCAGCATGGAGACTTCACAACATTAGCGGCTGAAATGCCTGTGTGCCAGGCATCATCGGCTGGCACATCCCTGGTCAAAGGAATGTAGGTGATACAGGACAATACTTCAGGCAGCGAGCACTACTTTTCCTTCTTAATCTCTGCTCTAGCCATCATCTCATACTGGCTCAGGAAGGCTCTCTGCTGATGGGTGAAGGAATGCAGATGCTTCAGGACATCTTCATCGGTGATCAGAGTCTCCTTGGGACATACCTGGCAGAGGAATCGGTTCGAGGGCAGTTTCTCGACCGTCTCCTCGATCTTGACGACCTGACCGAGGAAGCAGGAGGTGACCTGGTGAGAGGTGACAGACTCCAGGTCGGTGTAGACCTTCTCACAGCGCTTGCAGAGGTACCGGTTGGTTGAGGAGTTAGGCTTGAGGATCAGCTCCATCTCCTTGATGCTGCTGAGACTGTTCTTCCTGTCTGATGAGGAGGAGGAGGAGCCGGCCTTGTGCTCCTTGGAGGAGCTTCCTTTGGAGGAGGCAGCCATGGCTTGCTGCATCTGCTGCTGCATCTGCTGCATGAGCAGCGGGTTACCTGCAGCATACGCCTGCATCATATGAGGGGAGAACGCTGCAGCGGCCTGCATGGCCGGATCCTGGGCGTAGAACATCTCAGCGCCCATTGGATAGACTGGGTACATCATCGGCATCTGTGCATAGTATGGTGCTAGACCCCCATAGAGATAGGACATCAGTGCCGCATCCCCAGGAGAGACATTCTGCATCATTCCGCCGTAGCCACTGGATCCTTCTCCGTGTTTAGGGACTTGAGGAGGGTTCTTGGATTTTTCTGATTTCCTGTCCTCCTTGGATTTACTGCTCTCGCTGTGTCTGCTGCTGCTACGGGGTCTCTCCTCTTTCTCCTCCATACCAGGGAAGGTCATCTGCGGTGGGAACGGGGGCATCATGTGTGCTTGCATAGCTTGCATGGCCTGCATCTGAGCAGCTGACATGTGGGGACTGGGCAGTGTAGTTGACGATGATCCACCTCCAGCTAGTGGATGACTGGCCATCGGTAACTTGTGCAGTTGTTCTGGGTTGCTTGGAACTTCCGTCTTCTGGACAGCAGCGGGTGCCTCCTCGCCATTATCTCCCTTCTCCATAGACATCCGTACCTTCTTCTTGACGTTCCTGATGTGTTGCTCTGTGAATATGTGATCCCTGACAGACATCATGCCGGCGTACTTCACCCCGCATAGAGTGCACATTTCTGGTCTCCCATCACTGGCTGTTCCAATCAAGCCAAACTGCTTGGTAACGTTGGACTTGACTTTTTTCTCCTTTGCCCGGGAGTTCTGGAACCAGACTTGGACGACCCTGCGCTGGAGTCCAACTTCTTGGCCGAGGAGCTCACATTCTTGCATTATTGGAGTCCGATAGTCGGCAAAGCAATGTTTGAGCACCTTCAGCTGGAATTGAGTCATGTGGGTTCGGTACCTCTTGCCACAGTCTTTCAGCCTCTGCTTGTTTTCTCCATCATCGCAGTTGCTGACAGAGTCTTCACTCCGATCCAAGGACCCTGCTTCTGAGGGAGCTCTGTCAGAATGCGCAAGCTCCTCTCCAACCATGCTGCTTGTTGGCGACATCATATCAACCTCTCTTGAAGTACCCTCACTAGCATTTTCATCCAATGATACTTCAGATGTGTAGACATCTAGTTCGTCAGACCCTTCACCGAATTTGTCCCCATAGTCGTCATTGTAAGTGTCTTCCCTACGTGGAAGGCTATGACCCTCTTCCATACGTCGCCGACCCTGCTCGTAATGCTCATTGTCATCTGGGAACATGTACTGGTCTCTGGGTCTCGTCTTGGAGTACCCATCAAACCCCTCTTCACTATGAGTGGAAGCAGCTCGATCAGAGTGAGGGGAGATAAGGCCATGTTCCGCCTGAGCAATCATCTCCTCGAGTTGTTCCTTGCTGGAATACTGATCAAAGTGCCTCATCCTTGCATGGGTCTCCATGGCATTCTTCGATCGGAACATCTCATCGCAGAACGGACACTTGCGGGCTTGCTGGAGGGCGGAGATACGGAATTGGCCCTTGCGTTCTCGGGCCCTGGTGTTCTGGAACCACACCTGCACCACCCTCTTCTTGAGCCCTACCTCATGTGATATAATATCCAGCATCCTCCGAGTTGGGTTACTGTCCTCCTGGTACTTGGAGTAGAGGATGTCCAACTGCGCTGGCGTGATGGTCGTCCGCAGACGCTTGTCTCTGTGGTTGTCAGATTCGTTCCCCCTGTCGGAGCCGTCGCTCGCCTCAGAGTACTTCCTCTTGGATGTGGATTCCTCAACATTGCTGGTGGAGGAGGAGGAGTGGTTCACGAGACTCATGTACTTCTCTGGAGTCAGGCTATTGCCATCCTCATATGGCATGTACATGTAGGGGACCTGCTGGCTGGAGAAATAGCTCCCAAACAATCCCATGTTCATGAGGTGCATCTGTTGGTGGTCTTGCCATTCCTCAGGAGAGCTGAAGGTGATGTTGCACTTCTCACAGGATTTGGGTTCCTTCTTGACGATAACAGGTGGGGGGTTCTCTTTCTCCTTCACCACCTTCTCTGATACCCTCTTCTCAGGTTCAGGTGGTGGCTTGCTGGGAGGGGATGCCATAAGTGGTTGTGATGATCCAGCTTTGACAGGCGTACCTGTGCAGAGATGCTTCTGGTGCTTGATTAAATCATGGAACCTCTGGAATATGAAGCCACATTTGTTGCATTGGTAGCTGAGACAAGAATCTCTGTTCCTGAATTCATCACCTGGATCCACAGAGAGGTCAGGTGCAGGCTGATTCTCAAAGATCTTCCTGGCTTTCTGTCTGGCATTCTGGAACCACACAACGATGACTCTCCCATTGAGGTTCAGCAACCTAGAGAGATGCTCCACGTCTTCGTCACGAGGGTAGGCGTTGGATTCAAAGAATTCCTGCAGTACTTTGATCTGGTAGTCGGTGAATCGTGTCCTTCCCGATCGTCTAGAGGATGCTGATCCCATACTAGAGCCACTGGATGTGGTCATTGGTGGAGACACCGCAGACATTGACTGGTTGCCGGGTGACACCGGGGAAGACAGCGGGGAGGCCATGTCTGAGATACTCGATGTGGGGGTCGATGAGATGGAAACGGATGTCCTAAATGGCATCAGGTCGTATCTGCTTTCCTCCTTAACAGCTGTACTCTTGTGACCATCCTTTGGCATTTTCTCGCTCTGCACCGTCATACTCTTTTCAGGCTTTCTCTCTTTCTTCTCAATCTTGAAACTCTCAAATGCATACACATCATCGATGGGTTTGTTCTCTGGAATATTCTGAACAATCTCAGATGGCATTTGGACGGTACCTTTCTCAGTGGTTGGTTCGATCTTATTTTGAAATTTGCCCTCCTCGGCCTCTTCTTTCGGAATGCCGCCACCATCAGTAATTCTAACTTTCTCTGGAAAGGATGTCTCAGATTCAGTGAATTCAGCCTTCTCTGGAAGTAATGGCTTCAGCTCAGTGTTTTCAGCCTCCTCTGGAACTTCTGTTTCAGATTCAGTGATTACAGCATTCTCTGAAACTGATGGTTGAGATTCAGTGATTTCAGCTTTCTCTGGAACTGGTGTTTGAGATTCTAGTGGAGCGACATTCTCCATTGAGGAAGGTGCAGTCGTCTCAAATGTTACTGGCAGTACAACAGGAATGGTCTCTTCTGGATTGCTTTCTGCTGATGTAGGTAAAGTGGTATTAAGTGGTTCTGCCAGTACAACAGGAATGCTCTCTTCTGGCAAAGCGAAAGCACCCTCAGGGGCCTCTGTGGCAGAACCTTCCTCATCCGGCCTCGCAAGATAAGGGGGAGGAGGTGGTGGCGTATTACTCTTTCTGGGTTCATCTTCAACTGGGTTGAGGGCTGTCTCAGCTGGAGCTGGTGGAGGGGTTAGTGTTTTCCTTTGTCCAACTTTGATGACAGGTAAGGGAGGTGTTATTGGCTTCATTTCCTCTGCTCTGACTATTGGTGGTGAGGGTGTCATGACTTTCCTTTGCTGATCCTTCTTCATGTCTATCTTGTTCTTTATGATGTTATCTAGTCGCTGAGCTTTCTTCTTGTCAGACTCTTTCTTGGTGTTAATATCCCCAGCCTGTGCAGCCCTCAGAGCTTCTCTAATCTTCTCAGGTTCAGGAGGCCTCTGGTAAGCCTTATTCTCCAGTGTCCTCACCTTTGTCTCTGAATTGTCTACTTTTGGTCTCTTGGGAATGTGATCAGTATGCCCCTCCTTGGATTTGTCTGCTCTTGGCTCATACTTGTCAATCGCATCTGATAGGGTCGTGGTGGGTGGGTTGTTGAAGTTGTAAGGAGAGTCCTTGTTCTTCTGCCGTTCCTTGAAGAGAGTGTTCCTGAACCAGTGCTTGATGACTTTGGTAGGTAGACCAGTCTTGATGGACATCTCCATGATCTGATCATCAGCCGGAGAGTTGCTGATGTTGAAGTAAGCCTTGAGGACTTTGAGTTGATCTTCAGAGATCCTGGTGCGTCCCCGGCGCGCGCCAGGCCTAGATTGCACGGCAGCGTTGGGATCAAGGAATGGCATCTGCTGAGATGGTGGCATGACAGCAGAAGCCTGCTGCAACTGGTGCATTGCCGGCATCCCAGGGAATGATTGGACACCAGGGAATGGCTGCTGCATGGCATGGAGCATAGCCAGCTGGTAAGCATTAGACAGCATCATCTGCTGGGCATGTGGCTGAGAAGGTGGTGGCATCATAGGGTTGTTCGCCTGCTCCTGTAGCTTCTCGATAGCTCTTACCATGTCTTCCTTAGGTGTGACTGATTTAGGTGGTGGGGTGTCTTTACTCCCTTCAGAGGCAAGTGACTTCCTCTTCAGATCAGCAGAGGAAGGTCTTGAGTTCTCTCTCTCTTCAATCCTTTCCTTCTTAATGGCAGCTCTTGCCTCCGCTTCAACTTCTTCATTCTCTTCTAACAGTTCATCACGAAACACTTGTGCATACTGCTCAACTTTAACAATGTCCAATATCTGCTTGTGCATTTCTTCTACATGGGCTTTGTACACCCATACACTGGAGAACTCTTTTGGACAGTCCCTGCACTGATACTTATCTTCTGCAGCGATGCTTTGAGGGAGACCCTGTGCGAACTCGTTGAACTGTTGCACCAGATCAAAGCCATAGCCAGCGAGGAGTTTACGCTGAACAGCCGAGGACCGTTTCCGCTTGACCGGTATGGCAGCATCGGCAGAGGGTGCAGTGACTGGCGGGGTACATACTGGTGGACTTGGCTGTTGTGGTACAGCAGGTATAGCAGCAGTGGTAGTGATGACAGTCTTGGATGATGTCTTCTTGATTCCATGAGCCTGCTGATGATGTTGGGTCACCTCCTCTTGGGTTGGAAACTGTGCCGAACAGACGGAGCAGGTCGGTACTGTGACGGTCGGGTGGTAGAAGCTCTGAGGGAACCCTGCAGCCATGGCCATCATCGCCAGTTCTGGAGAGAGCAATGCGTTGGGATCCACACCTTGGGCAGCAGCACCGCCAGTAAGGTGTGCAGCGATCTGTTGTTGGAGGTAGGCCTGCTGGTAGGATTGCATCTGAGCAATCTGCTGGAATTGGAGCTGCTGGAAATGAGCCTGTTGGGCCTGCATCTGTGCTTGCTGCTGCAGCTGAGCATGCAGCTGCTTCTGCTGCTGAGATTCATTGGTGACTGGCGTGGCAGTACGAGGACTCTCCGTAGTGTCCTTCCCCTCCTGGACAGGCTCCTGCTTAGGGATGGCACTGGTAGGAGTACTCGGACCTCCTCCCATTTGGGCATCCCTCTTCTTGACTCTACTCTGATGGAGCACACACCTGAAGTGAGTGTCCAGTGTGGTGTGGGTACTGTAGGATACCTTGCAGAGCTTACATCTGTAGGGTTTGGCCTCCCCAGAGAGGTACTCGGCATCAGGATCACCCGGTTCATTCAAGCTCTGCTTCAGCTTGTGCAGATGCGAGACAGAGTTTAGATGACTCAGTAGGATACTCTTCTGGGTGAAGGATTCCCTGCACAGGTCACACTTGTGTGGGCGCTTGGGGTCAAAGTACCGATCCATCATGTAGTTCTGCTCATTCTTGTGCTGCAGGGTCCTCTCGTGCTTTGTACGTTCACTCTGACGAGCAAACCCAACAATGCACCTATGACACTTAAACGTCTTGTTTGGGTCGTAGTAACTGTCTTCATCAGGAACCACCGGTTCTGGAGTGTCATTCGCCCCATCCTCCCTGGTGAGCAAGTTCTCCTGCTGTGGTCCATAGTTACTGTATTGCTTGCTGTCCAATGTCTTTGATGGCTCCAATATTTTGGGAGGTGGTGAAGAGATGGGCATCTCTTGTGGTGCACCAAGGGCCTCCAGTATCCTAGGTATGGTGTTATAGTATTGCAAGAGCTCCGTCTTGCTCAGATCACTGTGAACAGTGTCAATGTGGATGCGCAATACCGATGGGGATGGGAATGACTTCTGGCAGGCAATGCACTTGATCATCGAATGAGTACGGTCGTGTTCCATGAGCTTGTCCCTGCTCTTGAAGGCCAAGGTGCACTGGCTGCACTTGAACTTATAGGCTGCAATGTTGTAAGTTGGAACCTTGTGCTTGTGGTGGATTTCCTTGAAGTGCGTTCTCAATCCTGCGGGGGATTTGAAGTACTGGTTACAGCCTCTCTTCCAGCACAAGAACCCCGGGCCGCGAGGGGTGTCCTGCTCCGTCAGGGGACAAACCCTCTCCTGATGTGAGTAGAGCAAGTCTATGTTGGCAAACTTCTTATGGCAGTTTTGACACCTATAGAGGTCGGCGGCATCAGCATCTGGGAATGGTCCACCTTTGGCCAGGTCGATGGAGTCTGGCTCTTTCTCCTCTGGAATGTTTACCTTAGCTTCTGGTGCTGCAGCCACCTTGTCATCTACTGGCTCCTCTTCAGCCTTAGCATGATGGCCCACCACTGCCTGGTTGGACGTGGATGGCTGGGATAGGAAGTCAGCAGCAGGTTCGTAGCTCTTGAGGAGGCTCGCAACGCAGTCTCTGGAAACGCTGTGCCGTTCCATCAGATGCATCTCCATACTCAACCTACTGTTACAGGCCTCTTGGCATAGAGGACATCTCAGATGAGGCTGCGGCTTTAATGAGTGCTGTGTTATGACATGATCTGTCATATTCTGTTTGTCGATGGTGCTGAATTTACAGTAGGGACATGCGTAGACCTGGGGCCCCTCTGATTGCTGCTCATCTGGAGGAGGCAGGCTGAACTGTTGGAACATCTTCATCAGTTTGTTAGTCTCATCACCACCGCCGGTGGGAGAGGAGACATTCTCCATCGGAACGTCATGAGCCTCTTGGACTTCTTTAGTTTCACCTGGCGGTTCCTTCTTGGACAGATCCAATGCAGCCTCGTTGGACTCTGAAGGAGATGGTTCAGAGCCCGGTAGTGAGTCTGATTGCTTCGGCAGGGTCTCGAATTGGATGTCACCCTCGCACTGGTGGTTCGTCTGGACATGCTGCACCAGGCTGAGCTTATTCTTTGTGACATAGTTGCAGAGAGAGCAGCGGAAACTCTTGGAAATAACGTTATAAGTGACGTTGATCTTCTGCAGATTTCGGAAGAGCTTCATGTTGCTCTCGTGACGGAAATTGTTTGGATGACAGTGGGAGCATAGTTTGTCGACGCTGTGGGTGTAGAAGTCACAGGCATTGCAGCGTACCTGTACTGGGTTACCAACGTTCATGTACTTGAGCCTCCATTCATTCTGCTTCCCCCCTTCACGGATGTGGTTGAAGAGGTTGAGCTTCTGGTTATGCTTGTCTGTCTTCAGGTGGAGCTGAAAGTTAGCCTTGACCTGGGTGGAGTAGTTACAGAGGGTGCACTGCTGGGTGTCTCCGATGACCATCTTCCACAGGTGGGTGTTTGGTTCACTCCTGTCCTTCTGGACGTGGTGGAAGAGTGCCTCAAAGCTGTCGGTGCTGAACCGATTGCAGACGGCGCAGTGGAACAGACTCAGCGGTTCATCTCTCGTGGGGTCGTCAGGAAGGTTGGCATTAGCTTCCTCAGCCATCTCCAGGGGGTTAACCCCACTCATGGCTAGCTGGTTCATCATGGCTCCGTAGGTGATGGGGTCATACTGGTAATTGGCCATCAGCTGCTGTATGTCCACAGGACTGGTCGTCTGTTCAGTCATGCCAGGGGCCATCATTGGAATCATGTTCTGCGTCATGGCCACATAGAGGGATTCATCAGGCGAAATGTTGGCAAGGTTGGCCTGTAGTTCCCTCTGCATTTGGGACACATTCTGATGAATTGTCATCATGTTCTGAATGTGCTTCTGACTGGTCATATGGATGTTGAGGTTACGGGCGACGCTGGTCTCGTAATCACAAGCCTCACAACGCCAGGTCTGCTTCTGTTTGGGCTTGGTTATCGCAGCCAAGTCTCCTAGTTTGGCCTGGAGGAAATGTTGTTCCCCACCGGTTTGCAGCTCTTGGACATTGTTTAAATGTTTGTCAGACTGCATATGGATGCTAAGATTACCCTTCGTAGTAGTGGAATAGTTGCATATAGCACAGCGATAGGGCTTGTAGCCACAGGTATAAGACTCGCCTCTGGACAGTCGTGGATGAGCCTCTTGGTTCTCGCAGTAAACACATTTGGTCTCATCATCCGGATGCTTCTCCTTCATATGAGCCTCGAGGGTCTGCTGGTATTTGTAATGCCAGTTGCATTTTGGACACTTGAGGGTCTTGCAAGAATTCCTGGAGTGCATCATGGTCATGTGTCCACCAAGGGACCTAGAGGAGCTGAGCACAGCATCACACTTAGGGCATTCCACATTACAGTTCCTACCATTAGAGCATCCAGCATGGTCCGCTAATGCAGCCTCCCCGTCTTCCATTCGGTCTTTACGGACAACATCCGGAGACGATGTCTCACCGTTAACCCCCGGACTGAAAACCCTGTCAGACGTCCCTTGCCTTTCAACATCACCCATGTTATCCAATTGGTGCTGCATGGAAGGTGATTTCAGTTCTACTGCCTCCCGTTTGAGGTTCTGTACTTCAGCCTCTTCTCTGGTTTCATGCGGGGCTACTTCTGTTGCCCCAACCCTGTATTCCTCGGACTGACTGTTTGGGGTCAAGGCTGGCGAGTTACCCTCCTCAGGCCCTTTCTCCAGCTGGAAAGGGACCCTGGTATTTTGCTCTGCGATGATGCTCTGTGCAGCATCTGAGGTAGATTTGGTTGAAGTGATAACACCGGGAGTTCTGCTAGTAGTACTGACTGCCATTGACGTTGGGAACATGTAGCCTTGTGTAGTGGTAGCACTCGATGTCAGGAACTGTGGCATGTAACCGCCCTCGATGGATGGTGGCCCAAACGGTTCAGATTTCTGGGCTTTGGTTGTTATTAACTCAAGGAATGATAGTAACGGTTCCTTGTCTGCACCTTGGATAATCGCAGACTGCGACTTGGTGGACATTATCCGCTTTTCCTCTGCATGAACCTCAATCTGATGATCCTGGGTGGCATGTGCCAGGAAGGACTTGGCCAAGCCAAAAGACAGTTTACACAGAAAACACATCAGTATCGGTCTGCC
Organism: Eupentacta quinquesemita; assembly: GCA_032360705.1. NCBI lineage: Eukaryota > Metazoa > Echinodermata > Holothuroidea > Dendrochirotida > Sclerodactylidae > Eupentacta > Eupentacta quinquesemita. The sequence goes on from JAUOBX010000019.1 coordinate 98,030, forward strand.
GGAGAATTCAGAGTTGCCTCCCTTGGCGACAGCTTCCTTTCGCTCTTCCTCTCCCTTCGATGGCTGTGACTCATCGTTGTCTTCGCTGCTGCGGACATCGTAGACGCGGAAACTGTGGACCATTGGGGTACCGTATGGTCCCTGCAGGGATATATTGAGCTGGGAGAGGTTCCTCATGGTCATGTAGGTGGGTATATGGAGTGCACTGACCAACCGATGATTCATGGGTGAACCCCCGGAGGTGGGGGTAACCCCTAGGGCATTCTTGTAGAGTTTGAGGGCATTGTCTGAGGCATAGGGAAGATTTGAATTGTCAACCAAGTAGGCTGAACCATCCTCCTGATAAAGAATCTCCCCCTGGAAGCTTTCCATGTCCCCGTCCTCACACACTTCCTCCGCCTCCAGCTCCCCCTCCGTTGTTTCTGGTGCCATGGCTTTGCTCTCCTTCCTGTGGCAATTATGTTCCATGTAAGACTGCAGTTCGAACGACTGGACACAGGTCGGGCACGTCACCGTCTGACCGTTGGGCTCCTGGTCCCGGTGATTCGGCAGACAATTCCCGCTCTGGTCATCTCCGTTCTTCCTGCTGAGGAGGTTGTGTTCCTCGTCATACTCATGACCAAAGTCTAGTGAGTTGCCGTTAACCTTTAGTTCCTTATCATTGTCTGTCAGGCCGCTGACATGATTCAGGAGAGATTCCTTCGGATCGAGTTTCATGTCATGTATGTGTTGATCCGTCAGCTGCCCGTTAGTGATGTAATTTGTCCCTTCCACTGCAGACGGCTCTTGTTTTGACGAAGCCATGCTCTGGGGTCGAGGGTCATCTTCTTCAGCTCCCTCTTAATTGAACAGCCTGAAAGATACAAAGCAGACACAAATACATTAGGGTGTGTCCCAACTCAGGTAATTAATTAGGAGTGTAATTAACCAAAGTATCTCAGATAAATCTCTGTGGAATAAACAAGCCACATCAGCACCCAAATAAGTGATTGAATCGAGGGAAGCTAATGAGGGAGTTGTCTCACTCTGAGCCGTCTCAATATATGCCACATGAATCACTCAAAATATCAGCCAAAAGCAGGAGGCAGACATAAAGCTAATCTACTCAATGTTCACATCTGTTTATGTGTTTGCCTGTCTGTCTGTTGTGACTACTGTTCCTTTGAATAATATGCTCGAGTATTCCTAAGTGATGAGGAAATATACATGTGAGCTGTTACTTTATTCATTCAAATGTTATCAGTCGTTGAAGGTGGACAAGTAATAATTTAACGTACAGTTTTATTAGACTTGATCGAATCAACTCTGTTTTGCAGAAAGATATGTTTCTTGTTTTCGTTGTAACAGTACTACAAGCAATGAAAACAAATGAAGGAGGGCATGCTGAGGAAATATCCAAGCTATAACTATGTTCGTTCATGTTATCACTGGGCAAGGGTGAACAAAACAGTTCAATTAGATTTATTTGAATTCACCATGTTTTGTGGGAAGATACACATTTTTGGGTTTCGGTTTTCTGCTATAACAGTACTACGAGCAATGAATACATACAAAGGAGGGCATGCCACAAATAAATAGCATACAGGAATAATAACGCTATGTGCGCAGCTTAGCTATACCTGAACACTAGTACGATTCAATTCCCTAATATTTTACCATCAAAGTTATCAAATTCGGAGGGTGATATGATCACTAGGATATTGCACAGACAATGTCACACTTGATTTGTACATTGTGACACAGTTCAGCACCTCTTTCTCAGTCGGGGTGAGATCAAGCAACAAACACTGTTTTGAGGAGTGAATTTATATGAAATTTACATCAGAGAAGTCTGCTCGAACAATTGACAATGTTTGAATAATCACATAAATTGGTAAATTTCACATCGAAATGGTTTATCCCAAATAGGATGACACATCAACATCTTAGTGTGAGGTACCCCTGATTTTCACAAAAAAACTTGATTTTCCATCTAGAGGTCACTCCAGGTGACCTCTGAGAGATTCATGAAAATTCAACACATATACCCACATTCCTTCAGTTGCCTACTAGAACTAGGGATCGACTTGGCTGTATGCCAAGAACACCAACAACTTGTTATCACTTTATAGCTGTCTTTGAATGTTTACTTGCCTTGGTGTTTCTTTGGGGCAAGCCTTGCAGAAAAGAAAAAGCTGATTTGTCATGATAGTGGCATGACAGCAAACATGAATGTAGGTCGGCCAGATGTTTGGTCGCCATCAAGAAATTAGGTCAGTAAATATGGCCCATTGTTTCCTATCATGGGACCA